>JABUQX010097024.1:0-31951 GCA_015478945.1 Trachelipus rathkii
AAACTCAAAATATCGTTTTTTCTGTTCTTTCTTTTTCCCTTTTTCTCTTGGGGGGCGGCGGAACAAAAGGTTTTTTTTCTTAACCCCAAAATTGGGAAATTTCCCCACCCAAGCTGTTTTTTTCCCCCTTTTCCCCTTTACCCCCCCCTCCTCTTTTTCCCCAGGTTTCGAAGGGGCACGGGGGGGAACAGGCCAAATTAACGTGAACCCGGTAGAATTAATTTTTTAAAAGGGGGCCCCCCGGGGGGCCCCAAATTCGTTATTGGATTTTCCGCCGGGGGGCCTTAAAAAAAATAAACCGTGGGAATTCCCCCCAAGGGGGGGGAAAAAAAACCATTAATTTTATAAAAAAACATTTGCGGGCCATTTAAAGATTTTGTCTATATTTATATGGGGGACACACGGGGGGGAAAAAAGCCCGGGGGGGTGGGGGGGGCGTGGGGGTGTCGAATTTTCTTTTGAGTTTTAAAAAAATAGTTTTTATTTTAGTTGTTTTTTCTCTTTTTAAAAACTTTTTAAAAAAAAAAAGGAAAAACAATTCGGGATTACATTCACCTTTCGCGTCCGGGGTTTTCGTTGGCCACCAAAAAGGAGGCCAAATCTTTTATGTAAAGATTTTTTTTTCTGGAAAGTTTCTCATAATGGTGCCACACGAATAACTTCTTCTAAATGATTTAGCCATAAATACCCATGCCCGGCTGGTTTTTTTCCCACCCAAAAGGGGGGGACCAATTTAACCCCCCGGCCCTTTTTAAAAAAAAAAACGGCCCCGAGGTTAAAATTTTCCGGGGTGTTGGAAAATCGTTTGGTTTTTTTCCCGCCCCCCAATCATTCAAACTTTGCCTTTAAACTCCGGCTCTTGCGGGGGGGGGGGGGGCCCCGATACAAATAAACGAACCCCAAAAAAAAAATGGAGGGGGGGGGGGGGGAAACGGGGGGGACCCTCAGTTTCTTTTTTATAAAAGAAAAAAAAACCTTGGGAAAAAATTATTCTTTGATTTGGGGAAAAAAACGTTTTTTCCGGCTTTCTTTTTAAACCCAACAAGGGGGAGCTACCCTTTATTTCAGACCCCTTTCCCCCCTTTTCTTCTGAATGAGAAAGGCGGGGGGCGTTGTTTTTTTTTCCGGTTTTTTTGTGAAATTGTAAAAATTAAAAATAATCCTTCTAAGTCCAATATTAGCATGTAGAAAACATAGAATTAATTGAATGTTTTAAAGAATTAGTTGAAAAACCGTTATCCTTTTCCATTAATTACTCACCCCTACCCGTATACCGATTTTCGAAAAAGGGATTTTACGAAATTTTTATTTTCTTTTAATATTCACCGTACTCCAAATCTATTCCTAACACCTAAACTACCTCACTCACCCACGACATAAATTTTTATCCTCAGTCACAGATTCATATTTCATATTATTTTATTTTTCATTCTTTATTTACGCATTATTCCTGTATATCCATTTAGATAATATTATTATTTCTGTAAAATAGGTTTGTGAAATATCTTAAATACTCCACTACCAATTTTATTTTCTTTCTTTTATTTTTTAGTGATTTCTTAATATTTCAGTACCAGGCAGTATTGACCCATAAAATATAAACCCTAATATAAAATCCACCAATAAACAGGATGGGAACGAGAGTCTTGACCTCCTCTAATGATAAGGGTTTTTATTCATCTATTAAAATGATCGATTTGCTAGAAGGCCCGCGGGGCTTTTCCAAAATCGAGGGGGGCAATAATTATCGGAGGCTTTTCACTTATACATAGAGAGGTGTGGGGAGGGGGGGGAAGGGTAAATTTATTTACGTATGTGTATATATCTACAAGCATCGTCCCGTAGCGGAAGCACACAGATATGATTTGAATGCACTGTAGAGGAATGCGTAGCTTTTTTATAATTCGTTTGTACCAGAGGGAGTAGATAGTGAGTTTATATTGTACGAAATAGATTATTTTTACAGGTAAATTATAATAAATATCAAAAAAATAATAAAACCATTTATAAAAAAAATGGTTTATATTATCAATAAAAAAAAATAAGGGCTTTATTACTTTTTTTATGTTATTTATGTTTTAGAACTAAAAAATAATATATATAAATAAAATAAGAATTTTTTGTTTATTTTATTATACATAAAAAAAAAATAAAATTATATAGGTTATTAATTAGTTTAATTATTTTTTTTTTACTATAGACTAAATAATAAACAATTAAAATAAAATTATTAATTTTTTAGAATTTATTTTTTCTCAGGATATAAAACGGCTGTTACATCATTTATATCTTAAAATAAAAGTTATGCAGATGCTGTTAAAGGTATGCATTATAATATAAAATAAGTATTTTTAACATCAAATAAATGGAAGATATTATACCCGTAAATTTATAAAAAAATTATATAAAATAAATAAATAAAAAATTTAAACCCTATATCTAGATCTTATTTAGTGTTATCCCCGGCCCCCCGATAAAGGGGCTCACGGATTACCAAAAACTATTAATTGGGAAACCTTTTTTTCATTTATATATTATCGAGTTTTCTTACATAGGGTAGGGAACCACTAGATTATTAAAGCTATTAGTTAGGGGTAGGGGATATTATATTATAATAATAAATACCCTTTTAAAAACGTATTATATTTTTCGATTTCACATGGCATACATCTTTATGTCATAGTATACATAGAGTATGTAAAATATATAATATACCGACTCGGGGTCCTATCTATTTATTGAGGGGGCTACTAATATATATATAGTCAGGGTTTTATTATATATTTTAATATGTGGGGTAGAAATAATATATATATATGGTTTCAATGATGGTTTGATAACTTACACAGAAACTTTTTGAATTTAATTTGGGTATGAGCTAGTACGCGCCTAAATAAAGTATTTCTTATAAATTTGCTGTTTTGAAATCTAAATATAATTATACAATTAAGATAATAAATGATACATTAAATATAAAGGTAATAAAAATATCAGTAAGTAATACTATTATTATAACATCACAAAACTACTTAGTATTATTTCTTTCCCATGTTCCCGCAAAATATTATTTATTTATTTTTATTTTGGTATAGAAAATTTAGCCAAAAATATAAAATAAATATGATATAAATATTCTTATCATTATTTATTTAATAATACTAGGAACCTACATATTATAAGGAAAAATAATGTAATTATTCTTTCCCCTTTAAGAGAAATTTCCCGTTTTGATAAATAATAGAAAATTTCGATGAATATCCATTAATATTGTTATTCGAAACAGGTTTTAAATTAATTACCAATTATAATAAAAATTTGAAAAAAATATAATGGAAAAAAATATAAAAAATTGGTTTTACTAGTTATTAATTTGTTTTTTTTTATGTGTTAACAATGGACTACCTATCACAAAATATTATTCACTAAGGGGCGTAGGTAGATTATTTATTATATGGGATTTATTATTTGTATCGTTTTATTTTTAATAAATAAAAATTTATTTATTTACATAAAATTTTCAATATACCTTTCCAAAAAAACTTTAATTATATCTTATTATTTAATGTTTCTCACTCAATTAAATACATATTTTTATTCTCAATATATATTAATTATTTAAAATTATAGTAATATATTTAGACACCTAGATATATATTATATATATAATTATAAATATTATAGTATTATAATGTTTATTAATAATACTATTATAATTACGTATTATATTTATAATAGATATTTAAATAATATTAATATGACATAAATATCAGTAAATTATTGAAATACTAGAATACTAGTAAATTTTATATAATTATAATTAAAGACATTTTAAAATATGCTCTGCATAAATACATTCTCCAAGGCATAATGATATCATACCATACATTTTGATTAATATTATATAATATTATTTAAAATTATTTCTTGATATTTAATAAAATAAGATAATAACTAAAAAACTTTATTAAAGTATGAGCAGGCTGATAATGAGGGTAGCGAGAATAAAATGAGCTATATAATATATTTATTTATCAATTTTAACTCCAAATAAAATATCAATTAAAAAGTAATTTTTGAGGATTTTCATTTCTTTTAATTTATCATATTTTAAATAAAAGTTTTATTCCATTATTTTTTTGATGATTCTTAAGTTATTCTAACCGTTTTATTTATCTATCATAAAGATATGAACGACTGTATGAGCGTAATCGGAGGAGATAATAATAATAATAAATAACTCTTTTACTTCTTTCATTAGTAATAAAATATTAATTTTTAATAATAGTAGTAGTAAAATAAAAAAAAATAAATCATAATATAATAGATATAACATTCGTAGAATAAATATAATAAAATAACATAATAAAAATTTTTTTTTAATATTTATTATTTTATTTAGATCTTTTTTTTCTCACCTACTACAAGAGGTGTCAGGAATATCTTTTTTATTCCCAATTGATTTTTTTTCGGAACTTAAAATATAATATATATATAAAAACGGGGAAAAAAGTGAATTAAGACTAAATATTAATAAATTATCATAATCGTTTTGTTTTTATATTCCTCAAAAAAATAAAAGTAAAAATAAAAATATAAATAAAAATATATAATAGTTATTAAAGCCTAGGTGTGAAAAAAGTCAGTTTATATCCTCTTAAGGTAGCTATATTATATTATATCATATAAAGTCCTGTGCTTTCGAGAGGCAAATTAAAATAAGAAAGTATATAATATACGGGGGGTTCCGGAAATATAATAAGGAACCACCTCAAAATTAATTATTTATTATGCTCTTTATATTTTAGGTAAGGTGTTCCCGGATATATGTAATAGCCTGTAATAATAAAAAATACTACGTTTATCTTTCACGGGAGTATGAGATCCTTACCCATTGTTTTTTCACGTTAGCATTGGAAACTATAAAGGCTCAGTGCCTATCAAAAATAAATAGTATTACTGGTGATGGGTATAGTTTTATAATCTCACTACCCCTAGGAACTTACTTTTATCTAAATTTTTTATTAGTGAATTAAGTTATGTATCATTGATTGCGCAGTAACACTTATACTGAAATTTATAATATAATATAAATTGATAAAATTACTAACCAAGGGCACATAACATTTTCTATTCACTTGAGACTTTCGACATTATAGTTTTTGCTTTTCAACAACGCGGGAAAGACAGAGTCTCGTAAATGTTCTTCTCTTCAATAGGGAGAATAGAAATTAACTGATAAGGTGATCACTTTTCGCGAGCTCGTCGATGAGTGCCCTATATGAGAAAGATTCCATTTTTTTTTTTTTTTCACTCACCGGTTCTCTAAGGAAACAAAGAATCATTTCTTTTATCCCTGTCCATATGAGGACGATGCGTACCTAATAAAAAAAAAGGGGGGTGGGGGGGGGGCCGTTTTACGTAGTTCGTATACTAATAGTATGAGGGTGATGGTGCGAAATAAGTTTTTATTATTTATGACTTTCCTTTAAAAAGGGTTGGATAAAAAAACCCTAAGTGAGGCGGTTGGTGGGGTAGGGGTGAAAAATAAGATATTTTTCATGGAAATAAAAAAGGGGACATATTTTTTTATTAATAAATCTTGATTCTTTATCACTTATTTTTCACCTTTACTGTATTCTCACTTTCTGTATTTGTAGACCCCCGTTTAGCACTTGTTTTATAAATATATTAATAACAATTAGATTATTTATATTTATCCGTAGTATACGGCTCCCACCCTCATAATTTTAGAACCCCTTCACCTTTTTTTTTTATTTTTTTATTCACCTTGTAGACTTTAGATAAAGTAGCGTTTTTCCTCTTATTCGCTTAGGTAGGGAGGACCCGAAAACTTATTATTATTTTTCCCATATAAATCCTTTTCGACGAATTATTTAAATATGTATTTATTAATATACTCATGAGGCATTAGGAAATTCGGTCATCTAGACTAACCCCAAATGCCCAATTAAGCCCAACTTTCCGACTCCTTGGATGTCTCATCAACTGATCATAGATGGATACTACCCCCGGCGAGTGGGCCTAGTGACCTACCGGGCTAGGGCGAACTATACTAAAAAGTAAGCGGGCGCCAGCCCCGTATGACGGATGGATAATTTATATTTTGTTTAATTTTCTCCCCCTAAAAAACTTATTTATTCTACCGTGGTTTTATCTTCATGGTGAAACCTATTACGAGCTGTTTCTGCTTTTTCTCAAACCACTAATTTCCAGATAAAGGAAAATGGGACTTTATTTCGAGGGGAATTGGGGGGGAAGGCGGGGGGTGGTGGGAAGTTTTCAAGCAAAAAAGAAATTAAAGGGTAATTTTATGATATCTCAAATTTTATATATATTTTTGTAAGAATATATTTTCACATAACGATAGTCACTGAAGTTTTTCACCAACAATCATAACAGCAAATACTTTAATTTTATAATTATATTTATATAGGAGATCTTATTGTGCGAGTAGTTTTTTCCATTCTCTTCATTTATTCTGTTGTTTATCTAAAATACCGTGAGTGAAATATAACCCTATAGTGACGGGGGGGATATGAGTAATATAGTGGGGATATAAGGTCTGATGATAGGCAAGGAATAGGACGTGATCTTTCATACTCTATTTCTTTTTTTCATCTATTTTATCCGTTTCAAAAAAAATATATAGAGTTCTTTCCAATTTTTCCATCTCTCTTCCATTTCAAATACTCGTGGGTAAAAGATAGATTTATTATTGAGGGTAGCTACTAATTAAAAAATTTTAGTTTTTACATTTATTTTTAGGATAGTTTATTAAGGATATAGATAGACTTGGAAAGGAGTCGATTTGTCACCAACATGTGGATATAATTACCTGTTAAAGTATGTGGTGAACACAAATAGTATTTATATTTTATTAATAGGATATAGTAGAGTGTATTGAGGGTATAATGGGTAAATGTTAAAGAATTTACTTATACGTATTTTTATTGTTTCAACGTTTAATAAAAAATTTCCGTTTTATACGGTATTCGTTTTTTTCCTCACTAAGTTTTTCAATGATATGAGAAAGTTGAGGGGATACTGTTGGGCGATTGATTATAAATATATGCTAGAATTTTTATTACCTGGTTCTCATAATATTTTACCCTAGGGAAGTATAATAACTGGAGGTAATAGTAGGTATGAGTTAGCGTTTTCTCACCAATATTTATTAAAATCATATTTTAATGCTATTATTATTATTTTTGTAAATCTGATTTTATTTAAGAGGAAGGGGTCCATTACCCTAAACCCCCCGATGACATGAAAGGAATCAGTAATGCTGGGTCTGTGGTACCTTGAGAGAATGTGATATTTTGCGAAGATTTAATCCACGCAAAGTGTCTTTTAACCACAGAATAGCTCAAGAATTGTTTATGTTAGTGTGTAGTGTGTTCGTCTGTGGCGGCGGGGGGTTTGCTTTGTGCTTGTGTGTGTCTGTGTGGTGTGTTTATGCTGGTCTGTGTTTTGCTTTTGTTGGCTTGTGTTGTGGGGTGCTTTTTGCGCTATCTTGTTGCTGCTTGCTTGTTTGCTGTTTTGCTTGTGTGTTGCTGTGTTCTGTTGTTGTTTTGTGGGTGGAGGGCCATATGTTCTGTGTAAAAGAGGCCACCGGACCCACCGTGATTGTTCTTATTTATCTTTCTTTCCCAGGAATACCATTATCGGGTCATGGAAAAGAAAAGATGACTATAAACTTGACTATTTATTTGTTGTTCGCGTGACCAGAGTAATCCATCTGTAAATTTCTGTTTGTTGGTTGCTTTTGAGTCACTGGAGCTTATCGTTGGACTCTGTGGAGATATAAGTAAGAGACGTAGTATGTTTATGGATAAGATCGGCAGCTGTCTATAATGTCTCGTGCGCGCGCTCGAGAGGGGGCCCCGAGGCTATTCAGGATGAATTATTTTAGATGACATTTGTGTGAAAGATAAGAAAGAAAACAAAATGGGTTCTATTTATAATTCCTGTGGTGAAAAAATAAGTGTGTTTGTTCCTATTTCATAAATGTATGAGATTTTTTTCTATTTTCGAGCGGATATAGGTTAAGAGGTGTGTTCTGTTTGTGTAGCGCTTCGAGAAGAGTTGCTTGCTTGTCGGTCATTTTACTTGGTTGTGAATCGAGCTTTGGCTTGGTGAGTCTATTATGGGGGAAGTAGTCGTGCATTTTGTACCGATCGTTGTAAAAACAAGAGAGTTTGGACCTCCTCTTTTTTTGTAGGCACGGATACTCCTTTTGGAGCTGGAGTTTTGTTTTTGCTTTAGCTTGAAAATCAAAACTTATTATTGATTATTTTATTATGGCTATTTTGATTGTTGAGCCTTATATTTGTACATATATTGATGATGCCATTTCTTATCTTACATATTGATGTCAGATAATAATATAGGGTGAGGGACTCTTCTGGGTAGCGGGTGTTTGGAATATGGTTTGATTTTTGTATTTTTAGCTTTGTATTAGGGGCTTTATATTTGACTTTAGCTGGGGGCTAACTGCTGCTTAGTGCTTTTGCTGTACTGCTGTAGTGAATATGTATTATTTATATTCCTACTGATAATCAATAATAATATAAACAAAGCTAGCTGCGTTATTTTCTATGTTTTATATCCCCATACCTCTACTTTATGAGAAAAATATATTAAAAAGGGTAGGGGAACTAGGTTTTTTATTTTAAAGGTGTATGCTTGGCTGCTTTTTTAGGCTTAGGCTGCTTTTTTTGGCTTTTTGGGCTTTTTGGCTTTTTTCCAAATTTGCCTTTTTGCATCTCTACCTGGCATACTCTTCCAGAAGGGTTTAATGTGCTTTTTTTTTGATTTTGCTTTTAGGGGCTTGAAAATAGTTTGTTGAGACAAGGGTTTTAATTTTTTGGAGGGTAAAAATACATAGCAATTCTAGTTTAGCGAATTTTTGGTTTTTTCAAACCCCTTTCTAGTGAAATAATAAAAGGGGAAAACTTTAATAAGGTATAAAGTGTGAGTTTTTTTTTGCTGCTTGTATTTTGTATTTTTGCTTTTGGCTTATTGGGCTATGGCTTTGCTGTGGGGGCTGTTTTTTGTTGAGGGGGTATGTAATTTCAGGCGGGAATAAAACCTAAAAAATTTAAAAGTTTGGCTAAAAAGGGGCTTTTGGGGGCTGCTGCTGCTTTTGCTTGAGTGTATTATTGTTTTTTCAGAGGAATAAATCCAAATAATAAAAAATTTTTTAATATCGTTGCCCAGGTGGCTGTTTTTTTATGCTGCTGGCTTTATGACTGTTGTGCTTAGGCTTTAGCCTGGTGCTGATTTAGGGGCTAGTTATGGTTGCTGGTGGGCCTGGTTTGTTTGTTTGTCTATTTGAGCTTGCTGGGAGGAGTTTTTTGATAAAATGAGCAAAGTCAAAATCATGGTTTGTTTTAGTTTTTTCACCCCCTGGCCACTCACTTAGTGGGAAAAAAAAAAAAAAAGGGGGATAGGATTAAGAATAAAGTATAAAAGGAGCTTATTTGGTTTTTTTTTGCTTTGTTTTTTTTTTGCTTGCTGCTTTTTTGGCTTTGTATGGACTTTTTTGGCTTTTTTTGCTATTTGGTTTTGCGTTTTTTGGCTGGTTTTGCTTGGGGGAGAAAAAATTTTTTTTATATATTTGATATATATATATAGAATAAACAGAAATAAAACTGCGGGTGTATTATTTTTTTCCTTTTTACCTTTTTTCCTAAAATAAAAAAGAGGGAAATTCGGTTTAAAAGAAGGTTTTTTAGCTTTTTTTTGCTTGTTGTTTTTTGTTTTTTGGTGCTGGCTGACTTGCTTTATGCTTTGCTTTGGGGGCTGGCTTTGCTGTGGCTCGGTTTTTTAGTTTGCTTGGCTTGGGCTTTTTTGCTTTTTGGCAATGGGCTTGGGGGGGCTTGGTGCTATTAGTGAGGCTTTGGATTTTATTTGTTGGGCTTTGCTTTAGCTGTTTTTATTGGCTAGCTTGGGAGTATAATGGTTACTTTTTTGGAATTTTTAAATTTCTTGTTCCTTCATATTGGGGAAACCCCCCCCAGCAAAAAAAACGCGGTTTGGGGACCCCCCATATTGATTTTTGTGCTGAATGGAGTTTAATTTCGTAGGGAAAAGGGTGCCTGAGGTAACGTTTGCTTTGGGGGGGGCCCCAAAAACCTTCTTTAAAAAAAAAGGAGGGTAGACAGGGTTGGGAGGGGAAAAAAAGTCTTAATTTTTCTTTTTTTTTGGCCTTTGTTTGGGGGTTTGTATATTTTCTTGGAAACCAACATTATTGCGGATTTTTGGTTAAGGGGGCGGTTCCGGCTTGATGAATTGAATAATTTTTTTCAAAAGAAAAAAACCCCTTTTTTGGGGAGGTATTGTATTTTTCTTTTTCCTTGGTTTTTCCATTTGGTTTGTTTTGTTGGGGGGGGGGGTTTTATAGGCATTTTTATTTTTTTTCTGCGAATTTTAAAAAAAAAAAATTTTGGGTTTTTTCGGGGGGGGGAATTTTTAATTATTTATTTAAAAACAACTTTATAAGTTCTTCTTTTTTTAAAAAATTTCCCCCTTAATAATTTATTTAAATTTGGAGTTTTTGAGGATTTTCGTTAAAGGGGTGAATACAATTTGGCTTTGTTTTTTTCATGTTTTGGCCCAAAAAGGAAAACAAGCGATCATATTTTTTGGTTTGTTCTTGTTTTGGGCTTCCGGCACGGGGCCGTTGGGCTCGTCTCCGACAACGAAAACTGGGGAAAAAGGAAAAGCCCACGGAATTTTTTCTTTTTTTAGGGCTTTTTGCTGAATTCCTTTAGAGATATTCGATCCTCAAGATTTCCCCCCAAAATGAAATAATTTGTTCGGGTCTTGTATTTTTATTTTTCAAGATTTTTCCCTTTATAATTTTTCGTTTCTCCAATTTGATATTTTTCAGTCGAGCAATTTCCAGAGGTTTTTATTTTTCAACTTCCCTTTTCCGGTATTTTCTTTCTCCCAAAAAATTTTTTTGTCACAATTTTTTTTTAAGTGCTTTTTTGAATAATTTAAAAATTCCTCTTATTATTAGTATTTTTTTTTTGTATTTTTCAATTTGAAAAAAAATAAGATGCTGAAAACAAATATTTTTTTTCTTATTTTTTTCCTAAGCTTTTAAAAAAAAAAAATATAAAAAAATATTTTGGGGTGTTTTTTTTTTTTTTCAAAGGCAAAAAAGCCACCTGCGGGAATATTTTTATTTTTTTTCATTGAAAAACAATAAAAAATATGTGATTACTTTATTTAATTTAAAAAAAAAACTAACATTGCCTTTAGGGGGGATTTGGGGGCGGCATTTTCCAAAAAATACCCGATTTTGTTTTTTTCCATTAACGAACGTTCTTCGATTTTTTAACGAGTTTTTTTTTCTTTTTTTCCTTTTTTTTTTTTTTCTTTAATTGTTTTCTTGAAAAAACCTGAAGGGGGCGGCTTTTGAACTTTTGGGGGCTTTTGGTTTGATTGGCCAGCCCCTGAAATGGGCGGATGGGGGGGCGAGGGGGTGGAGCGGTAAAGTGGAGAGTGGGGCGGGGAATGGGGGGGGCGATTGGGGCTCTTTTTTCGAAAAAACGGGCCATCGGGGTAGTGCCCAGAAAAATTTGGTTTCGGGAGAAAGGCAATTTTATTTTTCGACGGGGCTTTTTTAAAAATTTTCAGGGGGGGTGGACAAAAAACCTGCACTTAGAAGGAAAAAATTAATTAAGAATTTTTTCCTCCTTTTAAATAAAAAAAATAATAAAAAATTTTTCCTTTTTTTTTCAAAAATAAAAAAAATTGGAGGAAGAAAGATTAGATAGTTTTATATTTAAAATTAAAATTTTTTAAGCTTTTACGGGATTTTTTTTTTTTAAGCATTGTGGGACCATTTGAAATCCTAGACCTAAAATAAAACTTTTACCATCTTTTCTTTTCTTTTTGAAAAAGGAGTGGGGGCCGCCGGGTGGGGAATAAATTTCTTTTTTCCTTTTTTAATATAAAGGTTGATCTTTTTCTTTTTTTTTTTCTTCAGAAAGAAAAAATAAAAATTAACTGTTGGTTCAATTAAGGGGAAAAGGATCTTATAGTTTTAATTGAGTTTTGTCAATTTTTTTGAGATTCGTTGGACATTTTGTACTGTTCCATTAGTTGTCCTGTTCTTTTTTTAGAATTTTTTACAAATCTTGACTTTTCATCTATTTTTTTGGCCCGAACGAAAAAAACCACTTTTTTTTTTCTTTCCATTTAATGTCTCGAAAAACTTATTTTTTTTTTTTTCCGAATTTTTCCTTGTTTTTTTTTTTTTCCGCATAATTTTTTTTCCCAAAACCAACGGCCTGGGGGGGAGATTAGGGGGGGGGGAAGAAATTGCTTTAAAAAATTTTTTAAAGGGAATTTTAAAAATTTTTCTTTTCTTTTTTGCTTATTATTATTTCCTTCCCCGCCCCAAATTCCTTTACTTTTATTGTTTTCAGGAAGTAACATTCTCTAATCAAGGTCGTTATGACTACTTTTTAAAAATTCCGATACCTTGATCTAAGTTTCAACTTGCGGTTTACTTGATTTGTAATTGGTCGGCCCCATAAGCAAGAGGAATTTTTTTTTCAAATTTTCCAACTTTTAATTTTTCAACTTTTCGAAGGAAATAAGATTTGGTTCAGTTTTTGGTTCCAGTAAATTTTCACATTCATTTTTTTTTTTTTTGGGGGGGGATTTGCAAATTAATTCCCTTGTCCTTTTTAACCAGGGGGGAAAAAAACGAAAACCCCACCGGTTATTTTTTTTCAAATAAAATTAATTGTTTTTAAAAAAACTGTTAAGGGAATTTCAAGAAATCACCATCTAACACCCCCCCAAATTTTAACCCCAAATTTTTTTTTTTTTTTTTTCCTTTTATCCCCCACTTTCGGGGATTCTGAAATTGAAATGAATAAAATTTTTTTTTAAGTTTTTTTTCTTTTTCTAGGCTTTTTTATTAAATATTTTTTTCCCAGCCCGTGGGGGGGGGGGGCTTTTTAAAAAAATTTTTCCCAACCCAAATTATTACAAAAAAGGGGGGCTTGGCCCCCCCAAAAAAATACTTTCCCGGGGGGGGGGGCCAAATTTTTTTGGTTTTTCCCCCCGGGCCGGGCCCAATTTTCGGGGGGGGGGAAAGGACCCCCCCAAAATACCCCCCATTTTTTTTTTTTTTTCGGCCCGGAACCCCCCCGGGCCCCACCCCCCCCCCATGATCTTTTTTTTTTTCCCGGGGGGGGGGGAAATTTCGTTCTTTTGCTACCTACCATTGGTATGAACCCTTTGCGCCTCCCAAAAATTTTGGGAACCGGTTTTAGGTTAAAAAAAAGGAAAAATACCCCGCCCCCCAAAAACCCCCCTTTTACCCCCCCCAACCCCCCCAAAAAAAAACCCGGTCGTACAACCTAATCCGCGGCTAAATTTTTCTCTTTTTTCTGCAAAAAAAAATTTTTTTTTTTTTTTGGTTTTTCTCATTTTTTATTCATTCAGTGCTAAAAAAAAAGGCTAAAGTTTTGGTGTTTTCCCCGGCCTTATACCCGCCCACGGGGGGAAAAACGGCCCTTTTTTCCTTCTTTCAATTAAAAATTTTTCGGGGGGACTACGGGGAATGAAACAAAAGGGGAGTATGAGGAAGTGGGGGCCGGGTTTTTCCAAAAAAAAACTTTGGAAATAAAAAAAAAGCAACTAGATTGTATGTGTGGAGATCATGAAATGTTTAAATAAATTCTTTTACTTTTTGCTATTGTCTTTTTAAATTTATAAAAAAAAAAACAATTTAATTTTTATTGTTTAATTTTTTTTCCGTTTGAAATTAATTGATAAAAAAAAAAAACATAAAACTTTTTTTTTTTTTAGGAATGTTAATATTTTTCCCCCTTGTCAGGGGGAGCGTCCACTTTTATAACTTCATCAAGGACCAAGAATAAAATTGGGGTATTTTTTTTTTTTTTTATTATTTTTGGGGGGTTGAGAAATATAAACGGTTGGTGGGGTGGAGGGGGACAATTTTCTCCCTCCCTTTCTTTTTTTTTTCATTGGGGGGAAAGGGGGGGGGGGAAAAACGGGGGGGGGCTCGTGGGAATTTTGGTCTTGTAAGAAAGTTTTCGAAAGGGTCTATAAGGTTTTGGGGGCAATTTTTTTCCGAAAAAAAAAAATAAAATTTTTTCGACTTTAAAAATTTTTTCTTGGGGAAATTTTAATTTTTTTTCTTTGAAGGAATTTTTTATTTTTTTTTTTTAAGCCCCTTATTTTGATGCTTTCGGGGAAATCGATAAGGTTTGCAACCCTTTGGTTGAACGTCGAAATTAAATCCAAAAGTTTTCCCCCTTTTTCCTTAAAAAAATAGAACGGCGTTTATTTTTCCGGGTGCAGCGGGGGCTTCGGGGTAGCCCGCCAAACTAATTTTATTAGTGGACCCGTTTTTTATACATTAAACCTTTTTCGTGGATGTTTTTTCTGCGAAAAGGGGAATTGAGATTTTTATATGGGGCTTTTGAGAGTTTTTTTTTTTAAACCTGGGGTTAATTGGCGGGAAAAACGGTTTTCTCCAAGGTAGGCCGGGCCTATTTTTGGGCGAATTTTCCCCTTGAAGGTGGGGCGGAGGAACCCAACTATTACTATGTAAGTGATTTTGGTCGGTAACCGTTTCGAAAGGGAACCCGGGAAAAAAAAAATTAGATGGAAAAAACGAAGTCTGTAACTTGAAATAATGCTATCCGCCCAAGAAAGAAAAAGAAAAAACCAACCCTATTTATATATCGGGTATAGAAAAGAAAACGAAATATTAAAACTGTTATTAATATTTCAATTTTTCAAACCAATATTATCTGCATCAGCCGAATTGTATGAAGTTAATAGATGGCCTTTCAAACACGGGGTGGGTGGGATGACATGTGATAATAGTTAATGTGTCAAAATATGGAGGGTTGGTGTTCCGTAAAATAGTTAATTGTGGGAAAAAAATATAAGAAAATTCATTATTATTACAAAACAAGGGAGGGAAAACCCTCGCTTCGAATATCCCCAAATAAGAAAAAGAAAAAAAAAAAAGAATAATTTTTTTCAAGGGTGGTTTGCTAAAAAATATTTGGAGAAAATAAAAAATTTATTTTTTCGGGGAAGAATCCCCAACTTTTGTAGGGGGGGGTGGGTGTGGGGGGGGGGAGACTTTTAGGAGGGAACTTTATTAATTTTAGGTTTTCACCCCAAAATTATGGACCAAACGGAAACGCGGAGAAAAAATACCCAGTGATAAAAGGGGGGGAAGGGCGTTCTTTAAAAGTTTTGTTTTAAAGTTTTTGTCCTGGAAACAGTCTAAAGAAGTTACTTTGTTAAATGGGTTTGGTCCGGAAAAGAAGCACGTGAGAAGGATCTAAAAGTGTACTTAAAGTACGACATGGGTGAGGTTCCTAAGTTTGGCTTAAAAGTCGAAGAGGGATTTCTCTATAGGTTGCTTTCAAGGTTCCGGCGAGTTTGGGGTGATGGGGGTTATCCTAAAAAAAAAATAAGTAAAAAACAAGTGAGCCTTAAAGGGGGTTCGGAAACAGGGGGTCTTTAAAGTGCTAAGTTTCCGAAAGGGGTTCTAAAGATCAAAGTTGCGTTAAAAAAGGGTTTTCGAAATGGGGAGGGTGTCTAAAGTTGGCTGTTGATGGGAGTTCTCTCTATTCGAATTGAACGGGGTTCTTAAAGGCTTAAAAGGGTCGGGGAATAGGGGTCTTTCTTCAAAAAGTTTTTTTTTTGCTTTTTGTCTAAAGCATTCCGCGATGCCTATAAGTAGTTGTAAAGTTTGCTATAATAAAAAACTGTAATCGGGTAAGTGTCTTTTTACGGTCTTTGGTCTTAAGGGGTCCGTGGAAAAAGGGTTTCCTTAAAAGTTAATTTTTAAAGAAGATATGGATTGGAGGCAGGGTTGCAAAAAAAAGTTTTATTTAAAGGTGTTCAAGCTGTCGGATTTTCTTAAGGTTGCTAAATTAAAATCTTCTGTTAATAAATATTTTCTTTTCCGATATTTCCAAAAAAAAAAAGGTTTTAAAAGAAAAAAAAAAAAAAATTTTTAAAAAAGTAAACCACAAAGATTTTTTTAAAAAATGAATGTGTTGTTTTTTCCAAAAAAAAAAATGCATTATTTTTTTGTTCGGGAAAAAAAATTTTTTTTCTTTTGTGTTGAGCACCAAAAACTTTAGGGGGGGGTACTTCCGAAACTTATTTTGTAATCAAAAGTTTTGATTTTCCTCGATTTTTTTGTTTTTTTTTTCAGGGGAGCGTTTTCCCCACTGTTAATTTTTATAGTTGAGGGGATGACGAGAGGCTTTCCAATAAATTTAAAATTTTATCGCATTATGGGAAAAAAAAACAAGTTTTTAAGCTTTTAAGGTTTTAAACCTTATTTGGAATAAAAAACAACAAGGGCGTGTTTTTTTTTTCCGCAGGTGTACGACTTTTTTTGCGGGAATTTTCCCGTTCAAGGGGGGGCCGGGGAACCCCCCAACGTTTATTTTGGTTACCTTAATTAATTTATGGGGGATCGGTTTTTTTCCATGGAATAAGGGGGGGAACAACCAGAAAAAAAAAACGAATTTTTTAGAGATTTCTATTAAAGAAAAAAAAAAAACCGTTTTTTGTGAAATCTGGGCGGGGGCAACTTTTAATAAGGGGTTACTAAAAAAAAACTAAAATATTTCCCACATGGTTTGAACCTGCTTTTCTACAGCAAATCTCTTTTTTACCGATTCTTTATGATATTTAGTTGCCTCGTGTTTTTTGATGGCTTGTCTCTCAATTTTAATTTTAAATGATAATAAAAATAATAATTAATCAAAGCAAATTAAGAGTATATGTTAATGGAAAAGAGAAAAGAAAACATATTTGTGGTCCGTAAAGATTTCTTAGGTTAAGTGACTGTTGAAAGCATTAAAAGAGAATCTCTATTGGAGGCAATGTTACAAACCCTGAAATAAATAGTGACTTTCTGATTGGACAATGATATGATGGTGCAGAAGTAATGAAAAAAAGTTTTAGAGTTGCTTGACATGTCGAAAATATCATGCGGCCTTATATGGTAATTGCTTTTCACATTCATGTGAAGTATACAACATATTAGAAACTTTATGGCACCGAAAATGCAATTAGGTACTATATTAGATTGCTAGTGGAGTACTATTATTATAGGAAATAATAGGAAAGATTATCTAAGACACTAAATGAACTAAACTCACACGAATGGCCGAAAAAAAAGGTTCGTGGAAAGTATAAGATGAATTGTTATGATGTAAAGAATTTTTTTTAATGCATTTGTTGAAGCTATACATTAGCCTGAGTTGATCAAGATATCAATCCTTCTTCGAATATTTCCGATGTTTTGAAATCTGTAATCCAGATCAAATTTGTTATAAATTTATTTATGACTCTCTCTCTCTCTCTCTCTCTCTCTCTCTCTCTCTCTCTCTTCTCTCTTCTCTTCTCTCTCTCATTCTTCTCTCTCTCTCTCTCTCTTCTCTCTCTCTCTCTCTCTCTCTCTCTCATCTCTCGTCTCTCCTCTCTACTCTCTCTCTCTCTTCTCTCTCTCTCTCTCTCTCTCTCTCTCTCTCTCTCTCTCTCTCTCTCTCTCTCTCTCTCTCTCTCTCTCTCTCTCTCTCTCTTCCTCTCCTCTTTCTTAATGTCTGGGTGTTATTCCCGTTCTCGATTTCACTTTTCGGGACTTTTCTCCCAGCTCCGCTGCGGTTTCTTTTTCTTCTGATTCTCCTTCTTCCTTGCTCCTTCTCTCTCGCTCTCTCCGTCTCTCTCTTTCTCTAACTTTAGTCCCTCATCTTTCATTATTACCTACTTCCATCTCCATATTAGTGACGGCGGAACTGTTCTTGATCGCTACGTGAAATGAAAGTGAAATGATGTGAGTTGCTTTGAAAGATTGTCACAGCAGAACATCGAATGTATCTTTTCAAACATTTTGAAGTTTCAACAGAACTTAACCTAGTCCAGCTAATGAGAACATGAAGAATGCTTTCATTAGTGAAATCTATGTATAATGAAAATACCATTAAGGTAATTACAATTCTTTCCTTGATGATTTTAAACCCATTAAGAGACAATTTTTATGAGCGATACACCCATAAACCCCAATACTTCAGTAATCCTTTGTATGTCACTTCATTCCGTCGATAATTATATAAAATGTTTTATTGAAAATTTGACATAATTGATACTTCGAGTCCCTTTGGATTGTTAAGTTGCTTGATAACTGTTAAGGGGAATTCACCTTATATATGGTTTTCTCACTCAAAACTTAGACTGTCTTTGTACCGCTCTCCGACTTTAATTTAGTATATTCGCAGCGTCTCGTGACTCTCACATGAAAGGTCAACACCTCTCAAATGACCCTACTATCTTTATCGATCAATTCATCACCTAAGTATAATAACTGACCTTAATAGACCTATCTTTTCCTGAGCTAAACTTTGAAAGCGGTTTCATCATTCACCTGCTATCACGCACCTTCGTACAAGTTAGTGCTCCTCTAATTGTCTATATATTAATTGTTTGTGTATTGTATGTAAGATTCCCTGAATCATTCTGCTATTAAAGATTCCCCTAATTGTAGTCTCTTGGTTAGAACACAACTTCTATCTAACTAGAGTTTGTGAAACAACTGACCCCATGGACTTAATCACTCTTCTAATCAGTATTTCTATCCATTCCTTGCTTAATCATGAAGCTATTTTTCTCTGCTTTAATTCCACGCCCCAATATTTTGCCTCTGAAAAGACAAATTAAAATATGTTGGCCCAATCTCAATTATAACTCTTTCATTGGAGTAACCTGTTTATAATTTCTTATCATCGTAGCTACCCGGTTAGCTTTATCACTACATACTATATCCTCCCTCATTCACATATTATTAATATAACGGCTTTGCCTGGTCATTACCCCCCTTTATTTATCCCTTCTTTTCCTCTCAAGCCCTATGTGCTTTTTTTATTATTTAGTCCTCCCCTACGCTTTTCGTCACATCTTCTCTCTCTAATATGGCGCGTCTCACTATTTTCTTACATATCCTTGTTTGTTTCTCACCTTACGTTTATTTGTGTTCGGCTTTGGCCGTCGGTCCAGTATAGTCTAGGTATTGAGGTTTTGTTGTCTTCGATTGATAGCTTATCGTAGACATCTATATAGACTACGTCCATATTTTAGACTTATTCCCCCATTGTATTTATTTTGGCTATTATTCCCCTATCCTAATATACTTAATATATTAGATATACTTAAGCGAAGCCTATCCGCAAACTCTCCTCACCTTCCCTACTATATAGAATGTACTATACAGTTATGTTTATTTATGTCAAATTGACCCCCCTGGTGTCTTAATTAGAGTATAGTTTCAATAAAGGTTAAAATCGAAATAATGGTGCAATATATACACTTTAATTCTCAACCCGCATGCTTTTTCTTATATCAAAGCAATATATAATCTTCGTCTCGGGCTCCATATGAAACTTCATCTAGTGTATTCTATCCCATTTGCATTATACAGTTTAGGTATCACTCCCTTATACACACTACTTACGTTTGAGACTTTTGCTTGTATAGACGATTAGTAGCAGCTAAATTATAAGCTTGAGTTGATAGTGTACCTATCTTTGCCACCGCACTGACGCCTTTATCACTTCATCAACTCTATATATATACTAATATATATATTATAATAATACTATATATAATATATTCCATTCTTACACACTTTTCCTTATTATCATATATATACACTCGTCTACAACTCGTACTATATATATGTAGTTTGTTATTAGTAGTGAATTTTCACTCACTTGTGCAACCATATATATATGAAATTTAGATGCTTTAGTTATCCCATGGCTATATACTCATGTATCGCAACCATATTATTTTTCCCATCTCAACCGCTCATCGATATCGCACCACATAGCACCTTAATCCGATTATTTTAATCTTACCACAAACCAACTTAAATATAATATCTAATACAAATAATCTAACATATATATATAAGATAAAAATCGAATATATTATATATTGAAATTTATATAGTTAAATTTTATTATATTTATATCAAGCCTGAATAGTTGCATGCAAATGCTAAGACTAGAATAAAGTTTTTACAAAATAATCAGATAAATTTTAGCGATATTAGGATAAAATATTTATATATAGTATAGAAAATTATATATACATATATATATAAGTATTATATATATAGATAAAATATTCCTAGTTATATTAATATAGCGTCTTTCTTGATATATATACTATGAGTATCATTATATATATCATTGCGTCGTAGCAGATTGATTCTGTTCTGTAATATGAAGATGACTTTTAACCTATGAGTTAGAGGTATGTACTTATATCAATAGGGTAATCACTAATATATTATATTAGAATATACCAGAGTAATCATATGTGATCGTTGATAACTTGAATACAAATAATTCTTTCATATGAATAAGTTGTGAGAGAAACGAACAAAATATACGCATATGGATGATAGAAGAGCTTGACTCTTTAAAGCACAAGATGAGTTGTGATACAGCCTAAAATAAAGCGTGGTAAGGCATTTGAGCCACAAGATATAGAATGACTACTCCACTAGGATAGATTATTTTTAAAAGCCTTCAAACTTTTAATAAAGAGCACACAAAGAATTAGGTGTATCATCTATCTCTCTGCTTGGATAATACGCCGATAACGAAAAAATTTATACATTATACGGATCATGCCTTGATATACGGTGTTGGTGTTTCTCATAACTTATTTTCTTCATTGTTAATTTTTTGATCTAATTTAGTACTGTCTATAGGTTTTTTTATAGTTCTGCTCAACATAACTTCAATTTAAGATAAAGCTACATAATTAATATTTATAAAGTCTGCACGACTCATCATATCTTGACAAGCAATACAGAAGAGATTATGGCTTGTTGTTGTCGAAGGGCCTATTTCTCGCCCCTCATAATGGCAGCTATGACAGGTGCACTACAACACGACTATAGGTTCTATTTGAATAATTTGAGCCCACTATAAGGGGTCAAAGATTAGGCAATAATTCAAATCTACTGATTGACCTAGTAGGTCTTGGGAATATAGAATACTAATTGGGATTATATTATCATATATATGAGAAATACTTATTATAAACAGTGAAGTAGGTTATAATATTGCATTTCTATATATAGTATTTATAATATAGGATCCTACTGTTCGTATCTCTGTATATCTACCAACTTATTACACACTACAATGGAATAGATGTAATCTTGTATAATGTTGATGTATTTACGTACTCACATAATGAGTTATGGAACATAATTTGTAACGACAGATGAGAGCTAACTTAAATTTCACCTGGTTTGAATAATGGCATTATGAGAAATTGGATGATGCATATATTGATTGTGAACGTTGAATGTAAGTATAAAGGATATTAGTGAATATCATGGATGAGAGATATCACTGAAGTCTGATTATCTGAAGGTGTAAATAATAGATACTTATTTATGTAATATTTATGCATTAATCTTAATATTGAATATTTAATGCTTAATACATACACGTACCAGTATGCTAAAGGAGCAACAATTAATCATAATGAAAAATATCCATTTGAAATACAGTAACGGGATAACTGTATTTATTGCATACTATATAATATACAGTCGAAAAAATATATATAAGTAGTCTGAGCTTTACGGTACAAGAGCCATGATCGATGAATTAAGTTAAATTAGTTAGTATTGTTCTTAACTAGTGTTGAGATTTTGAAGTCTTTATTATAATTATAGAATTGAAAGAGATTAGATTACTTGCCAGTAAAATGATTTTCCATCAAAATATGTAATAGATTGTGTAAACTACTTTAATACATTGGATCGCTATAAGCCTTTTCATCCTGATAGTTAGTTGGAAATCCATTCCTTTTTAGGATTTTGGGAAATAAATCCTTAAAACATCTTGTATTATCTATCAACCAATAAGTTGGTAACTCTTATTCTGATATCTTCATAAATGGATTAAAATAATAATAAAACTTGCAGTAAGCATTATATTATTGAAGTTTATAGATAAGCTTTCTGCATGATATGATTTATACGGTTTTCAGACTATGCCAGAAACCTTCTATAGTTTTATGAATGATATTATGTCATTTACTATGTTAGGTACTCACAGCAACATTTAATTACAATGATATGAATTTCAGCTTATAGAATCAAGAGACTTTAGCAAAGGAATTTGAAAGAAGTAGAAGGTGTGTATACTAATTTTCCGTTTACAATCTGGCTGTTATTTCTTTAGCTATCCGGAAGTTTTTTCATATTAGATTGAACTAAATTTGTACTCCTTGCTAACTTGATTTTTGATTTGATAAATTTTTGAAGGTATACTTGATTACAAATATATATAATTTATTATTGGCCTTTCACAGACCACATGATACTAAGATAGGACAATTTGAGCCAGATAATCATTAATATTTATGATGTTGACGTCATTTTGGAAATTCTGGTAAATTATATATTGATTTCACACTTCAAATAAAACTTTATATATATATACTTTATAACTTTAAAATCAATTATCCATTTTCCAAGGGATGTCACTTTAAATCTTATAGCCTAGGTGTTTATAACTTTAAAGAATCCTTTTAGCATTAAATGTTTTTCTATTGCTCAGTGATGAGTACACTTTTAATTTATTTATCGATCGACATATATAAAGCATACTTCCACATACATTCATTCATTGATCAAGATTTTGAGAACTCTAGAAAATATATGTGTTGTGCCCTAGCAAAAGATGATGTTTGATTCATTTCTAATTACCGAATACACTATGATGTCACTCAACCATATCTCTCTAAGCAAAAATGTTTTGCAGCATCACATATTACTGAAATGCTGAAAGCAATATCATCATAGAGGGATATGTTGAGTCTCTAACTTATTAACGAACCATAATATGAACGGGAAAATCTAGTATACCTTTCATTACGTTATCTAATTGATTATTTAATTAGAGTCTATTTCTAAGAAATGGATAAAAACATCTTTAGTTCATCATAATATAAGGTATTTATATAATACTTAAGATATATGCACTAATTAATAAATTACAAATAATATTATATTTAAATAGATATTGAGTACATGACATACTTACCTAATGAAGATGAGTCTAGATGTATGAATAAATGGGATAAGTGAGGAAAGATGTTAAAATGAAAAACAGTAACTTGAAGTATGTATAAAGTCTATTAATTAATTCATTATATTTTATTCCCAAAAATAAAAAGCGATTGACTGATTCGATGATTTTACTAATTTGTAGAAGGCTGTATGACGTCATGACATATATCATGATTATCTGATACAGAATACTAATTAACAAGGAGGACATATAATATCTGGTTCAGTATTAAGGTCTGCTAGTCATTTAGAGATTTAAAAGAATAAGTTTAATGAGAATTTAACAGGTCCAGACACTATTGTTGATTACTTAGTTCATTTATACGGTTTTGATACTATGTATCTTGAGAACAATATACTTATATATTCATCAAGAGTATACTGAGATACTCAATAACATAGCTTTTAGTGCTGAAGCTCATCATGGCTTTAACTAATCTTTACATTTCAATTTAATGTAACTTATATATATAATGCTAAGGCAATGTATAGTGGATGGCAAAGGAAGTTTATGTCAAATCCATGGATCTATATGTATTTACCGTATTACTATACATATAACTTATTGATATTTATCAAATCTATTCAATATATCCATATTATATATATTATCAGTAATATGCTATAGTACTAAAGGATCATACTATTTGAACATGTTTTCTACTTAGCTCTAATAAGCTCTGAAAATACTAAAGATATATATGGTTAATAGATTAAAAAAGAATGACAGTAGGTTAGACCTGATTAACTAAATAAGTGTATTAACTTGGAGATTGACTTTTATGATATAGAATACATGAAATTTGATGATTTGTATGATATAATATTGAATACAATATATATAAGGTTATTTTTAGAGTATAATTTAATTATAGATTTAATTATAAGTATATAATCTCAAATTGAGTATAAATTATTAAGCTTGATGAAAGATATAAAGACGAGATTTTAACCAACTAAGTATAATCATTTGAAATCAGAATTAAATAAGATGAAGGGGTATCTAGAATATATAATAAGTATAGCAATAGAGAGAGCTACTCATATATATTCGTCATATTATCTATATTTATAGTATATTAGATCTATTATATATGAGAAGCATACAATTCTATATTTAAAACTGTTATAATTATTTCTAAATAATATTAGATTTGCTATCACATCACTTATATATAACTTAGTTATAGCTCCTCCACCCCGCGGACGTGCAAAGCTGTCCATAAGTATAATACGAACAGTATCATTATCAAATGAAAGGAATAGTGTATAAACTATTTAATATATTTTATTGATAATACGAGTATGGGATTGCTTGATCTTATATAATTAACCGTAGTAGAATTATAATTGGTTTGTTCAAAGAACTTAACTTATTAGACAAGGATGATTGTGGCTCTTAGTACAGATCCAGAGATGAAATATGAAAACTTTTCATCTTTTATTTTTCTCAATATTTATTTTTAAGTAACTTATAAAGTTAATACGATGCAATTATTATGTATGAGTTTGGTAAGTCATTGGCTGATAGACTAAAAATATCAATTAGTAGAGATGTATCAGCTTTTGTATTGCATTACAAGATCGAAATATTATATTATTATGCCTCATAATTAGGTCAGATATCAAAAGTTAGCTCGCTCTATTCCAGGATACAAGATTGTGTTGGTGTTCTATGAAACAAATTATTGAGAGTATTTATGTTTCATCACATTATAATTACCATATATTAATCATTCTAACTTCTATTGTTTTAGATATGCATTAGTGCACAAAGTATTAACAACAGACTTTTTATGGTATTCAGACATACATACCTTACCTATGATTTGCATCCCTTTGTCATTTGAGCCAAGAATCTAAACGTATACTGAAAGGACTCACTTTACCCAACTTCATTAGTTAAGTTATGTACAAATGCTAGCCGAAATTGATCTAGATCTCAGTTTGTAATGACTCATTGTCTATAATAACTATATATTTTTATTACAGAAATTTAAAAATTGTCCTAGTGTAAAATTAACATTAATATATATGAAAATAAGTATTGACAGATAGGGGGAGAGTATTGATATAGAAATATGAACACCATTTAATTAAGAAGGTAAAGAATACTAAGAACCTATTCTTAAAATAGACTAGTAGAAATGTGGTAAAACAGGAGTATGACTGAAGTAAGTTATATTTTTAAAAATGTGAATTATATCTATATCTTTAAAACATACTGACTACTATTAAAATTTGTATTATTTATGTTTAGTATTAATTGTGGAATTACATCTCAAAGATTATATAATAAATGTATTATATATATTATATAGATAATAATATATAAAATATATATATAATATATATATAATATATATATATATATATATATATAAATAAATATATATTATAATATATATATTAATATATATAAGATCTATGTAGTATCTTTATTTTTCTTTCCACTTTTCATATTACTCATGTATATATATATCTAAGTAAGAACTTTATGGTTTTTTAATTTAATTTAGAGTAAAATTAGGAATCAAGTTAATTAGGGAGCATTTTTTTATTAAAATTCTTATACAACCCGTTTATAGGTTTTTCACCATCTTTTCTTGTCGCTGTACTAAAATGGGAATTCTTTTTCCTTGTACGCATTCAAAGATTGCCGCTCAAGATTTTCGCTTTAAAAAATTTTCTTTTTCAAATTTTATTTTAAAATTATAATATTATTGTTTTAATTAAACTATTAAGTTAAAGACAAAAGAAAAGAAAATGAAAAGAAATTAGTCCATATTATTACTTATAAAATTTAAACAATAATTAGGCAAATCTATTTGTTATTACACAGACCCTTAATGTCATGAACATTAAATTTAAATTTCCTCCTACCTACAAAAACCGAAGATATTCCATTCACGAAATCCTTCCGTCAAAAAATGACAAATTAGTGCCAAGATTTTAATCCGAGGCATAGATTGGTCAAAATTAAGGGAAACGCCATTTCAGATTATATTATTTGGAACTACGTAATAATTGAGCGCTAATTACCTTAAAGTTTTCGTTTATTATATAGAATATCTTTAGCTATATTACTAAAAGGAGACAATTTTCTCTCCATTAAAAGAATAAAAGGTAATACTATCATAAAAATCATCCTTAATATTCTCATATAATGTAATCCTATTTAATCCTATGATATAGTGGATGCTGTAATTGTCCAATAATTATTAATTTCAATTTGAAATCATTATTTAGAAATAAAAGTTACATTATTAAATTTATTATTCAGTTAAAAGAAAAGTTATTATTAATTATTATTATTATTATTATAGTATTTAATATTTTGCAAGGAGGCTACTAATTGCAATACAGTATTGTGGGACATGTATTCTTAACATAATACAGGTTTAATAAAATGTGTGCAATTGGATTTAAGAGTTGAAAACATTTATAATACATTTTATGATTTTACCTGATGATGGGCCAAGAGAGACCTGAAACCTCCAGTTTATATTAAGTACTGAAATAGAAATATCATAAGTATAATAATAATAAAATAATAATAATAATTCTAAAAAATCTTGTTTAGTAATAATCATAGTAATGCATAATTACAAATATAAAAATAATAATAATAATAGGTACAATTATTTATCAATAATAAAAAATACATAATCCTTTCAATACTAATATTAATATGATAATTGATAGAGAATAATAATATAATTAAAAATATGATAATAATAAAATAAATAATATAATATTAAAATAATAATAAAATAAATATATAATAATAATATATAAAAAATATATAATAATAATACATAATAATAATAATAATAATGATAATAAAATACCTAATAATACCTATAATAAGGCAATATTATTCAATCCTCAACCAAGATTTTGCCACATAATGAAAACAATTGTTTCTAATCAATTTTGGCTGCCGAAAAAAATAAATTAGTCTTTTAAATGTGATCGAAAAAAGAATAATTAGTCTTATTTTTTACAGAGGTATCGCTAAATTACACAATATGGCGACTAAATTTTATGCCAAGCCTTCATTCTATGTAAATAAAAAATTCGTTGAACATTAGATATCACGAACACTTATATAATATATAGTAGATAAATAATAAATATATATATATATATTATATATAATATATATATATATATATATAATATACTTATATATATAATATATTATATATATATATATATATATATATAATATAATTAGAATATATTATAATAGTATATTATATAATATATATAATATAATATTATATATATATATAATTATAATATATATTATATATATATATAATATATATAATAATATAATATATACTATATAATATATACAGAATATATTTACTATAAATCATGTAATATATAATATATATAAAATAATATATATATAAATAGTATATATGATATAAGTAGTAATAGTAATTAAATATATTATAAAAAAAGTGTATTGACTGAGAATATTGTTTCTTTGTTCATCTGTTGATACACCTCGATCGATTTCTCTGATCATTTCGTATGATCATGCTTAGTTGGTGACAGAATGTGATTTGATGTGGCTGCTTATTAAAACATCTTCAGAATGGAATTGGAATATTCTGAAATTGAATAAAGACAGACGTAAACTGACAATCCAGCAGATCAAGTTTTTGTTATATATGGGTAGTTCACAGAATACACAAGTTCAATCTCGCGTTTTTTAAAAACAAAAGCCAGCAGTTAAGAGATCATATACTATTTATTTTGGATGTCACATTGAAACGCAGTACAAAATTGGGCTTCCCATATATCTTGTAGAACTTGCTATACCAATTTGAATAAGGGGATGAATGGGGAAAAATCCATAACTATTCCATTTGCTGTACCTATTGTTTGGTGCTTGAATACTAGCCATTGAGAAAACTGCTATTTCTGTCTCAGAAAGGTGCAAGGATTTTCAAATAAAACGAAATCAAATTTAGTTTGTCTTTCTCTTCCATCTTCAATTCGGCCGGTACTATATGAACCTGGACTCCCAGTGCCTAAGCCACCAATGTACTTGGAAGAATTCAATATCTCTGAAGAGGAAAAGGGTGAAGAAACTTAAGCATCAACATCATTTGACCCCGTTCTCCGTTCCATTTCATGAGAGGTCACCCCATCTCATTCAACAAAGAGAGCTCGACGATCTAGTAAGAGATTTAGATTTCAGCAAAGGACAATGTTTGAACTCTTAGATCTAGGCTGCAGCAGTGGAATTTGTTTGCAACATGCACTAGATTTTCAATATATAGACAAGGACATGAAGGATATTAAAAATACTTCGCCATGCAAAGACCGCTATGTGTGTGTACAAATATTGACGGTTTGATTGCTCAACTTTGTTTCAAGCATGTCACAGAGGAATGGGGACTTTTTATATACTTCCTCAAAGACAAGTCTGAAAGCAGTATTGTTTCAGGATGGTAGTGCCAAGAGTTCATTACCAGTATACTTAGTAGGCATGAAGGAAACATATAACAGTATGTCAGTTTTAATTAATGCATTAGAGAATAAACAATATGGTTGGAAACTCTGTGGAAACTTTAAAATTGTAGGTATACTAACGGGACTTCAGGGTGAATTCACCAAATACTGTTATGTCCTTTGCCTATGGAACAGTAGATCAAAAGACAAGCACTATATATAAAAAGATTGGGCAGAAAGAAGTAACTACATTACAGAACTTGAAAATGTTAAGCATCAACCTTTAGTTGACAGATTAAAATTGGCTTAATGAAAAACTTTGTGAAGGGAATGGATAAAAATGGAGAAGGCTTTGCATATCTCAGGACTCGGTTCCCTGTTTTGAGTGAGGCACAATCGAAAAAAAAGAGTATTCGTTAGCCTACAGATCAGAAACTCTTGAAGGATGACACTTTGAGAAAGAATTAACTGCTTTGGAACTATCTTCTTGGTGGGCAATTAAATAAGTGGTTTCTGGATTTCTAGGTAACAACAAACCTAAAAATTACGAAGAGTTGGTAAGAAAGTTCTTGGACAGCTATCAGAAGCTTGGATGTCGGATGTCACTAAAGTTTCACTTCCTGCATTCCCATTTAGATCATTTAGATTTTTCCCCCATAACTTAGGGGCTGTTAGTGACGAACAGGAAGAAAGATTCCATCAAGACATCATAACAATGGAACACTGATATCAAGGAAGAGTACATCCTAACAGGATTGGTAACTACCACTGGTTCTTGCTAAGAGAAGATAAAAGTCAGTATACTTGAAAGAAATGAAATTTTGGTAACTATATGTTTAAAAATCTAAATTTTCTTGGTGATTTTTTAAAAAAAATTTTTAGAAAATATCAATTTTTTATTTATTATTTTTTTTTATTTATACTTATTTTCAGGATTTGCTGACGTCACGCTGAATATAAAATTTGTAAATCAACTTTTTAGTTCGAATATGGTATTATATTTTTAAGATGATTTATTCATTCTATATGAAATCATATATGACAAATCAAGGAAGGGAACGTAACTGGAAATAACAAAAAAATTTGTGTTTTAGCTAAAATTCTTTTGTTAGCTATAAACATTCCACAAAATAGGGTCTAGGCCTGGGCCTATTATATACGACATTTACATAAAACATCTATATAATTAGTTCGCGTCTGGCATTAATTTCAATTTTACCCTAGGCCCTAATCTAAGCTTTCAAAATCTACAACAGGGCTGTATTCTATGAACACAATAAACAGCAACACTAAAGAAGTGTTACGGATTATTTGTTTAGCAAAATAATGCAATAGTTTGTTGAAATTGAAAAAAATATATTAAAAACTTCATAATATATATAGTCTTATTTTAATTTTTTATTTCTATTGAAGTTAAATCACTTAAATATATAAAAAAAAAAAAAAAATTAAAAAATAATTAAAAAAACAAAAAAATCAAGATGATTTTTTTTTATAAAAAAATCAAGTAAAAAAATCATCTGATTTTTTTCATTTGATTTTTTTCGTGCCATCCCTGGCAGGTACTATACAGTATAAACTCCGTTGTCACAAAAAACTGGTAAGTATTACAAAGTTTTTAACATCATATTCGTAATCACCATGATCGATTTAATAAGAATATATCACTTAAATGTTCATGTGAGAGAGAAAAATTAAATAATAATAATAATAATAATAATAATAATAATAATAATAATAATAATAATAATAATAATAATAATAATAATAATAATAATAATAATAATAATAATAATAATAATAATAATAATATAAATAATATAATAATAATAATAATAATAATAATAAGTAATAATAATAATAATAATAATAATAATAATCATAATAATAATAATAAATAATAAGTATTTATAATAATTATAATTATAATTATAATTATAATTATAATCTTTTTTAAATTATTAATTAAATTATAATTCAATACCTTTTTATTTATAATATAATTATAATTATAAATTAATAATATAATTATGAATAATAGTAATAATTAATAATAATAATATAATAATAAAATAATAATAATATAATAATTAATCAAATAATATAATAATATAATATAAAATGAAAAAATAATAATAATATATTAAAATAAAGTAATATTAATAATAATAATAATAATATAATAATAATAATAATAATAATTAATATAATGAAAATGATAAATATAATAATATAATAATAATAATAATAATATAATAATAATTAATAATAATAATAATAATAATAATAAAATAATAAAATAATAAAATAATAATAATAATAATAATGATAACAATAATGGATAATCGAATTTTTATTCAAACTTAACCTTTTAAACTTCTTTTTAAGTCTTGATGGGGGCTCAATAGTTCTTTCAAATACGAAACAATATTATATTTCGCAGAATACCTGCGAAGAAGACTATATATTTATAAAAGAATATATTTTAAATAATATTTTTATAATCATTAATATATCTTACATGTAAAATACTTCTTTTTTATAATTTATTGCTTTGCAATACAATTAAAATTTTTTTATGAAAAAAAAATTTTAAAAATAAAAATAATAATTTTTACAAGAAAATATGATAATTTTTAATTCCGATCATTTATGTTGCTCAATATTACGATTAAAATAAAAAATATCCTGAAACTAAGCTTTCGACCCCTACACCTGTTCGGTCTCTCTCCTCTCTCGTTCTCGTCTCATCTCTCTCCTCTCTTCTCCTCTCTCTCTCTCTCTCTCTCTCCTCTCTGCTCTCTCTCTCTCTCTCTCTCTCTCTCTCTCTCTCTCTCTCTCCTCTCTCTCTCCTTTCTCTCTCCTCTCTCTCCTCCTTCTCTCTCTCTCTCTCTTCTTCTCCTCTCTCTGTCTCTCTCTCTCTCTCTCTCGTCTCTCTCTCCCTCCTCTCTCTCGTCTCTCTCTCTCTCTCGTCTCTCTTCTTCTCTCTCTTCCTCCTCCTCCTCTCTCCCTCTCCTCTCCTTCTCTCTCTCCTCTCTCTCTCTCTCTTCGTCTCATACATTCTCGTCTCTTCTCTCTCTCCCTCTCTCTCCTCCCTCTCCTCCATCTCTCTCTTCTCTCCTCTCTCGTATCTCTCACGTTTCTCTCATCCTCCTCCTCTCTCTCCCCTCTCTCTCTCTTCGTCTCTTTATTACTTTTGCAGTCCCCTATCCGTCTCTCTCTCTCCTTCTCTCCTCTCTCTCCCTCTCTCTCTCTTCTCTT
>JABUQX010097025.1:0-12648 GCA_015478945.1 Trachelipus rathkii
CACTTGCATATATATGTTTATTTTCTGACAAAAAATCAAAATGATTGAAAACTGGATTTAAAAAATCTAATTAATTAATACTCTTTGGAAATCGAAGCGACGGCAGAAACACTAGAAGAATAGTTATCGAACCAAAATTGAAGAAAATGTCATCAAATTCGTTAGAATATATATATATGAGTAGAAAGCCTATAATCATATATGAGTATATATATGAAATACATTATATATTTATCTAAAATACCTTTATCAGTTGTCGTATAGTATATATATATATTAGTATATACATTAATATATATATATATATATTATATTTAGTTTATTATATATAGTATCTAGATAGTAGGAGAGTATATATATTATATGAAATATATATATAATATAATATAGTATATATATTGTATATACTAGGTAAAATATATATAAATTATATATATATATATATATATATATATTAAAATTAGTATATATATAAATATATCACTATATATATATATATAATATATAATATATATATATATTATATATATATATATGATTAGAGAATAATACTATATATATATATAATATAACTATAAATATATTATATAAATATATAAATATATTATATAATTAGTAATTAATTATAATACTATATTAATATTATATATATATATAATTATACTCACTATATACTATATTATATATAATATATGAGTAAATAGTAACTCTATATATATATATATATATATATATAATAATATATATATATAATATATACTATATCAATATATATATATATTATATATATATATATAATATATGAGTACTCTGAGAAATAGGTTGATTTCTTGGAAATCGAGTCTTGATAATAAAAGCGAATAATATTATATAATAATATATTATTATTATATATATATATATATATATAAATATTATGCAAAAGTATAGTATAATTCACATATTATCTATATATATATAATATATGTTATTACATAAGGAATATTTACTATACATTATATAGATAGGATGTATATATTATATAGTTATATACTATACTATATATATATATATACTATAGGAATTACTTATAGGTATTATATATATATATATATTTAATAAAAATATACTTTTGAAATAATGTAACCATATATAATAATAATAAGTACTTAAACGTGGAGTATATGGGTAATGGTAACCATCAACTCACGGACAGAGCCTTTTTGAAGGAGGGAGCAGAATAATAAAATTTAAAAAATGATGGGAAAACCTACCCCATCTCACGCCTATCACAAATCTCTAAGGTGACGCGGGCAGATACGGAGGACTTAAACGAGAGGTGAAGTAAATTCTATCAGAAATATATCAGAAAACACAGATGAGGGCAGAGAGTTCCACAAAAGAAAGGTGGCCGTGAAGAAGGCACTACAACGAACAAGCCTGGGTCTCCCAATATTCAACTGGGTGACGCAGTGGTGGAAGAATGCGAGAGGTCAATCCCTCAAGCACCTGCGGTTGTATTACCTATAGAAAAGAGATAGCGCGCCAATATCACGTAGCAGAGAGAGAGAGGGTTAAGGGTGTCAGAAAGTAGGGGACAGTTTATAAGTTTCCTAGACTTAGCCTCAACCCTATCCAAAAGAAGGGTGGCACCGGAACCACACCAAACGTGAGAACAGTGATTTATATAGGGGCGGATAAGACCCTTATATAACTGAACTAATTGAGCAGAAAAAAATATTCACGCAATTTGAACAGAATTCCCAGCTTCTTTGAGGCCGACTTAGCGACCGAAGTGATATGGGGTCTCAAAGACAATATGCTATTTAGTATTTATGTTCAATCCAAGAATGTTTATGTTGTTAACAGGTGAGAAGTTAGAGCCGACGAAGGGGATAGGAAAGTTTGGAGGTGTTTTTGAGAGAGAGAGAGTAATGTGAAGAAATTGAATTTTTAAAGAGTTGAACTTCACAAGATTGCAGTTACCCCACTGAGAAATCCAGACCAGATCGGCGAGTATTGAATTTGAAAGCTGTAGACGAGAGGCAACTCTAGATGCAAAAGAGGGGGAAGATTTGAAATGAGTGGAAGAATGAAGAGTTGAGTCATCAGCATACGAGTACAAACCAAAACAAAAATCCTGCTCATAGAAACCCATCTGGATATGGTAGGATGTCAATTTTACAGTAAATCTCTCTCAACAGATCACCCCCTGCATCAAACACTACAACAAAACCCCTTTACCTAGAAGGAAAAAAATCACACCAGCATTATACTACTCTAACATATACAACAAGCTTCCCCCACCCACGTCCCCAGACATTCCCATCATCAAACACACCCCCCACTCAATTAACCCAAAGAACGCTCTCCGCTGATCCATACAACTCCGTGTTCCAAGCACGTCCATCCGAAATATCCCCTGCAGAACCAGCCCTGGACCAGAGTAATGTTGCCTCTGCTTTGGGCACCATCCCTCCCTTCAAGAATACAAATTTAAAATTCATAATGCTAGCGCTCCCTCCCCTCACTGTCAAAGATGTCCCTCCCTGATAAATAACGATCGCACAGAACATCTCTTACTAGACTGCTCGGACTAAACGAACATCAGACTCAACTTCGATTCATTTGCTTTCAATGATCTCTGGGCCCGGCTCGCTGTGGTAGCACAATACTCGGGATCACCCGCTTCTCGTAGGAGAGTGGGGGGGCTACCAATGATATATAAATAGATATTATATATTCACTATAAATATAAGGTAACTTTTAATATTAAATAATAAGTGCTGAGTATATAGTTATATATATATGAATATAATCAAGACTATCTATATAATCATATATCAATATACTATAATTACTACTTATCATTAGTGAGCAATAAATTTTAAGAAACGTGAATCAGTAGACAAATTTCTTGTTCTTGCGTTAGAGTCGCTGGTCGATCGTTTCAGGATCAGTACTGGCTCCTCTCTCTCTCTCTCTCTAAATCTCTTCTTGAATCGCGAATCTCTCAGTCTCTCGTTCTCTCCATCATTTATATATATATAGGGTATATTCTATATATATATATATATATATATAATATATTATATATATAATATATATATATATAGTGAATATATAATGTTAGTATATATACCGGTTATATATATATATGGTTATATATAATCACCACTTAATTCAGTTCCAGGTAATGTTTTGCGTTAAATTTTGTTTTTATGGGTTAGGTGTTAGAGCTGGATAGGTTTTAGGTTAAGTAGGGATTAGTGGTCTTAGTTAACTCTAACTATAAGCTAACCTAGAGCTTATCTTAACCTGTAAACCTACCACTATAGCCTGACCGTCAAAAAAAAAAATTAAAAAACTTACATGACACACCTAAATTAAGTGATGTATTAACTATACTTCTGTATATATTATATAATTATTAATATTATATAATATAATATATATATATTATAATATATATTATATATATATTATATAAATATATATTATATATATATAGAGGAGAGGAGAAGGAGAGATGAGTAGGGGAAGATGGCAGAAGTACCCGCCCACGATTGCGGACCCAAGCCGACTGTAACGCAAGAAAGTTTCTACTAATCACGTTCTAAATTATGCCTATATATATATATATATATATATAATATAATATATATATATATATAAATATATATATATATATTATTATATATATATATATCATTATATATATATATATATATATATATTAGTTAGTATTTTGTGCAAAAGTTTTTTTTGCAATGCGGCCTGGCCCAAGAATATTCTTGCTACGCCATATATATATAATATATATAACTTAATATATATAATGGCCAGCATCCCGCAATAAGCCAGGCATGTAAACTAGAAACTATAACAATATATCACGAAATTAAAATATCATTTTATTATCGTGAGAACATTTTTACCGCAGACATTAAAAAAAAAAATTATTTATTCTAATATTTATTAATAAACCCATGATTAATTTAGTAAAAATGTGCAGGCTCTGATTGACTTGAAAGACCTTGAAGCTGCAGTCTCGGAAAAGTTGCCAAATGTTCGCTTTATATATAAATTTGGAGAAAATATTATTTTTTTCTTTTATATCCTTCTTAGGGGGTTCGAGCCGACGAAGGGACAGAGGGGGGGAACGAAGTCCCCCCGTCTCCCCCGGTAGGCAGAAACCCCGACTCTTCTTATCGTTTTCGCGTTCTCAATCGCATTAGTGAATAAAAGAAAAAATTCAACATTTGGCAGACTTTCCGTCTTACTCGGGAGTAAGCCGCATTTTGAATTGTCAACAAACTGTAATTTTTTCATCAATTTTAACAATTTTTAATTTTTTTAAAAAAAGCGTTATTTTTTTTTTATTTTTTTAAATTTCTGCGGTAAAAATGTCGCTAAATGTAAATGAATAATTCATATTTTTCGTGTACCGTTATAGTTTTTTTAGTTAGCATGCCTGGCCTCGTTTCGGGATTGCTGACCTATATATAATTATATATATATAATATCAATATAATATAAAATATAATAATATATACATAAATATATTAATATATTATATGTATCATATATACTATATATAGTATATAATATATATCTATATATCTATATACTAATATTATATATACATATATATTATAATAGTGTAATATATATATATATATATATATATATATATAGCTTGTGTGTGTGTGTGTGCGTGCGTGCGTTAAATTCCCCCTCCCTCAATCACCACCATCCCCATCAACTTTACTACTATTACAACGTGAACCTTCCACTTTGACAGTCCTTCATAGTAAAGTAAATTTATCAATGAATTACAGGAATTATAGTATTTTGATATTGTGTTTTGAGTCGCCGTTCAGAATTTCGATCAGTCCGTCAGTGCCCATACAAGACAGTTTCTTAAAAGTTTTGGAAGTGTATGGTGGTGATGAGAAGAAAGTTAAGCGCCATATATTTTTAATCTACTAAATCTCTTTAGTTCTGTTTTTTTGTCTTTATTTCACGTATATTATTTTTATATTCTAAAGGTCAGTGGGAATTGATAATTATTTTTTTTTATATATTTAACGTTGTTTTTCGTAGGTTGGAAATAGGCCTAATACGATTGGGATAAAATCACAGCTATGATAAAATTGCCTTAGGCCTCTGTAGCGTATTTCCATTGTTTGATCTCCGTTTGGGTTCATATATGATTATTTTTCAGTGTCTCTCTGCATAGATTTGTGATACCGTAATTTTTGATGTGACATTATGCCAAGGCCTTCATGATTTTACGCACTTCGTAGCTAATTTGTTTCATTTAAGCCTTTTATGTTTTTCCATTAAATTAATAGGTTTGATGCAACATGAACAAAATAATAAACCTGTAAAGTATAATTACTACAGTATGTATTTTATTTACTAATTGGTTTTATTGATTATAGTTTTTAATAAATAGTTTGCTATATAAAAATTTCACTTTATATTTACTGTATAATATTGTACGGTATACGTTATATACGTTTTCCGATACTAAAATATACGTTGTTGTTAAAGTTATACTTTGGTTGTCTTCTTTTTACAATTTTTTAAAGAAATTATTGAGATTGGTTTAATAATAATTGATGATTAGAGTAGAATTGTACAAAATCTTAACCACAGCTTGTGATAGTATTGTAGAACACGTGGGTAAGAATGATTGCAGCCTGCATACTTACGATTAATAAATTTAAGGTTCCTTTTTACTTGTCAGTATGAAATTAGTTAGTAATTCAATAGTAGTTTTGGTATCCATAGGAAAATCGAAGCTGTTTCGCTTTAATTTTAAAATTATTACATTATTCGTAATTATAAGGATGGTCAAGCATTTCTGGTGATAAAATCCCTCCTAGCAAAATAAAAATCGAAGTTCCTCCCTTCTCATCCAAAAAAGGCCATGAACAAAAAATCTCTAGCCGCGGTTTCTATACCTTTGATAGAACTTTCGACTCATGACGATTCCTACAACCCAACCACAATATCAATTTTAGACTCTAACCTTTAGGATATGATAATTAATTATTTTATTAAAAAATTTCTAAATGTAAACTACTACTCCATTTCCAATTGATTCTTGGTGCTACTTTTTCTTTTTGAATATTGGGTTTCATGTCTAGTACAGATACGAGAAAGATCAAAGATCAGTTTCTCCATGAGATCTTGCCCAACATCTGAAATTTACTGTTCAGCGAGTTGATTTGCCACATTGAAAAAAATGAGCTACGTTACTTCCAATCTCAAAAAAATAATAAATTACATTCGAAATAGGCTTACCATTTCTCAACAGCAATAGGTTTACCCAAATCCAAGACACAATATGATCGAGGTTAGAAAGAGGGGAATTCTTACAAACGGAAGAAGAGGAAAGATTCTTCCATAAAAACGTAAATGTTGAGGTTGGGTCAAAAGATATTTGGAAAAAATGAAGTTAAAAATGCACTTGGATGATAGGTGAAATATTGAGACTTGGGAGGCACGCCGTTTCCCCTTTAAAAGGTTAGATAAGCGCAAAGTTCCATCGAGGGTCCAACGTACACGCTAATGGACAAAGAAGAGATAGTAGTTATCAGGAAGGGTGCAAGCTCATAATCACAGGTTTTCAGAACTACAGGAAGGATAGATTATGAATAATGACAGTACTTCTTTGATATAGTTCTCAAAAAGCGACAAGCGTTACATATATATATATATATATATATTATATATATTATAGTTATTATATATATATATATATATATAAAAAAAAATATATATATATATATATATATATTAATATATATATATATAATATATATAATATATATATATAGGCCAGCTTTTCGATTATCCGTCATATGTATCTTAAAAACTATTAATGCTACATGTAAAACGGAATCATTGCTGGAATGCTGGTCATAAGTTTTGCCCTGGAAATGTAAAAAAAAAAAAAAAAAAAAAAAAAAAAAAATATATTAAATATATCAAAAAAACTAAAAAAATAAAAGCAAAAAGAAAAAAATTTTTGAAACCCGGAAAAAATTTAAAAAAATGTAAAAATAATAATAAAATGAAAGATTATTGTTAATTAAATATAGTAATATGATTAGAAGGCCTATTTAGAGACCTTTTATTGGTTTCTCGATAAAAAAAAATAGACTTTCTATTAAATTTTGCTTTATACGGCACACTAGGGGGCTCGAGCCGACGGGGAACATAGGGGGGGACGTTTTCCATACCCCGTAGGGGAGGGGCGGAGGAACCCCCGCGACACCCAAATACCAAAGAGCGGGGGTTCCGGAGACCCTCCCCGGAGGGGGGAATTAATCACTACCCGTAGTTCCCCGAAGGCCGAGAGACCCGACTTCTGCATCGGTTGCGGTTATACCCCTTGGGTATTCTTTAGTAAAAAAAAAAAGCAAATTTAATAGAAAGTCTATTTATTTTAACGAGTAACCAATAAAAGGTCTCTAAATAGGCCTTCTAATCATATTACTATAATTATTAACAATAATTTTTTTTTATTATTTTATTTTACATTTTCTTATGTGAAATTTTACCAGGATTCCAAAAATGTATTTCCTTTCGCTTTAGTTTTTTTGTTTTTGAGATATATATTTTTTTTTTTTTTTTTTTTTTTTTTTTTTTTTTTTTTAACATTTTCAGCACTAAAATTGGACCAGCATTCCAGCAATGTATTCCGTTTTACTGTAGCATTAATAGTTTTTTAAGATACATATGAACGGATAATCGAAAAGCTGACCATATATCAATATATATATATATATATATACTATATATATATATATATATTATATTATTTATATATATATATATAAATATATTATATACTCTATATAGTATATATATATATATATATATATAGTATATATATATATATATATATATATATATATATATGGGGAAGTTCCATAAATAACGGAAGAAATCTATAGACTTTTCGAAGAACTTTATTTAGAATAAAAGTTTTAAATATATGTAGAATTAAAAATCATGTTTTTTTTCATCGGAAATATTAATTTTCCCCATTTAGGGGCTCGACAGGGGACAGAGGGGACGAACCCCCCCCCCCCCGCTTCGTTCACCGGGAAGGCCAAAGACCCCGACTCCTAACAGTCTTTTGTGGTTTCGCTCCTATGGTATTGCCTTTAGTTAAGTAATACCATAGTGTAAAAGGAATTAAAATTATTCTTTTTTTTAACTAAAAGAAATCACCATAGGGTAAACCGCAAAGATGCTGGAGTCGGGGTCTCTCGCCTCACCGGTGGACGATGGGGGACCTCGGACCCCTCTGTACCCCGTTTGCTCGAGCCCACTAAATTGAAACATAAAAAAAAATTCTAAATATTTCCGATGAATAAATGCAAAAAAAAAAAAATAATAAATAAAAAATTGATTTTTAGGTTCTACATATATTTATGAAACTTTTATTCTAAATAAAGTTCTTCGAAAAGTCTATAGATTTTCTTCGTATTACACACACACACAACACACACACACACACCACACAACACACACACAACACACACACACACACACACATTCACACACAACACACAACACACACACACACACACCCACCAGCACACACAGCGCACATCACACACACACAACACACACACACAACACACACAATCTCACACTATCTCAACACACACACACACACACACACACAACACACACAAATGTCACACACACACACACACAATTGCCCATAGACCCACCCTGTTTAAACATATCAAATAAGCTCTTTGTCAGTCTCTACACACCACAACACATGTTTTTTGATGTGTTAATCACACACACACACACACACATAATATATATATATATATATATATATAGTATATATATAATATATATATATATATTATATATATATATATATATATATATATATATATATATATGGTAAAGGATGCCTGGAGGAGAGAATGTGAGTTTGGCAGAGGCGAGAAGAAGGTTTCATAAATAATAGGAGTGAATGGCGGGGTTTTTTGAGGGGCTATGGTTGTAGCCCACCTGGGCCAGGGGATGAAAACCCCACACCGACGAGATGCCATAGTGAAGGTCTGTCGCAGTCCCGTGAAGCTCTAGGGTGGATTTTCTGACTGCGACGAGTTCTCACTCAAAGGTATAAAGGGGGCGGTAAGGCTGGGCTTTCTTTTTGACTTGCGTCATATTCTTCTGCCACTTTTATACTTTCGGTGCATGTTACACACCTTACCCCTAGTCTTCGGGAGAGAAAGTGAGTAATAATAATAATAATAATAATAATAATAATAATAATAATAATAATAATAATAATAATAATAATAATAATAATAATAATAATAATAATAATTATTATTATTTGATTAATTTAATTGATTTATTTAATAATAAAATCATTCATGCTCCTTATATTTCAACTTAATATTTTATGTAATTTTAAATATATAGAAAGTATCTTCAAAACATTGAATTTAAAAAATTTTAATATGAGAACATGGACAGACATACAAAATTCTAGTGCTTTAAATTTAGGGTTTTTAAATTATGATGCAGAAACTAATCTTTCTCTAGTTTCTGGTGTAATATTTCCTCAATTAATCGGCAGAAATTGACGATGACGATTGGGAAAAATATGACGATGACGATTAGTCGTCCCATCACTAATATATACTATATATATATATATATATTATAATATATATTATTAATATATATATATATATTATATATATATTATAATATATATATATATATGATATATATATATATATATAATATATATATATATATATATATACCACCGTATATATATATTAGTGATGCAGGTAACATCCGCATCCGCACCGCACATTATTAAAAATCCGCATCCGCGCTTTAACCTGCGGATATTTATTGTCTAGATTTGATAAAGAATTTTATAATAAAAATATTTAAGATGAATCTGAACGCAAACTTTAAATGAGAGACATGGGACTCGCTCGACTCAACTGTGTAATGATGACTCATGATCTCACAGCATGAAAGTCATAATAATTTGAGTCAACAGAGTCACATGAGATTAGGGATGTCAAAAAAATCAGCGCCTCTACAGCTTCTGTCTCCGATGTAATACCATTAATCTCAACGCTAAGGAAGCATTTTGAACCATCTTCAAATGAAAATGATAACGGTTTAAAAAGAATGAAAAGTGTGATAAAACTAGAGCTAGAAAAATGCTTTTGTTCTGTGGAAATTGCAACTTACTTAGATCCCCGTTATAAAGGCAAGTTTTTTTGTAACACAATATTAGAACAAGTTAAATCATCACTTTGTGTTGCAGTTGAAAAACTTCAATTCGAACAGTCTATTAATTCGCCACCCATTAAAAGGAAAAAAACGAAATCTACAGAACCAACACCTTCTACAAGTAAATCAATAACAGATTCACTGGAAGAATTTCTACAGTCCAGTAGTGATGAAGAAACACACGCATTACCAAAAGATGTAGTGCAAATGATTGAAAACTATCACCAAGAAAAACTACTAGATACTAAATGAATGATCCTATCAGTTTTGTGGAAAGTCGCAAGCAAAATGTTTACGCCAACGCTTAAGTTAAGTACAAGGAAAACTTGGCCTGTGCCTCCCAACTAGTGTTCCAAGTGTTGAGAGTATTTTGGCAATGCTGGCTAATATATGATTGAAAAAAGAAACACTCTCAGCAAAAAGGCGAAAATTGGATGTTTCTCTAAATCACAACACGGCAACCTTCGCTAATATTTGAATTTCAATACTTGTGCAAAAAGTATATAATCCATTGTAAATCTCTTTCATTAAGGTTGGAGGTTGGGGAAAGAGTTGGAGGGTGCATTTGAGTTGGGTCCCCGTCCCGCACCCTGGTAACAATTATATTAATAAATTGTGGCTAAAACTCGAAATATATTAGGTTAGGCAATATATATATATACTGTATATACAGTATTTATATATATATAATATATATATATATATATATATAATATATAGTATATATATATATTGATATATATATATAAATATATATATATATATTATATATATATATAGTATATATATGACTTGTATGTTTTACGACTCCGTCAGTTTTTTGATTTTTTTGTTGTTTTTTTTTTTATATATTTCTTAGTAATATGATACTAACATCCAATTTAAGGGTGACGGACCATGAATTAAAAATATATAGGAACCTAGTTACGTTTTACGAACTCCGTGAGTTTTTAATTTTTTTTTTTTTTTGTTTTACTTTTTTTATACCCAGGGTAACCGCAAAGATGGCAGGAGTCGGGGTCTCTCGCCTTCCGGGGAACGACAGGGTTAGGACTATTTCCGCCCTCCGAGAGGGTTTCCGGAACACCGCTCGCTCTTTGGTAATTTGGGTGTCGCGGGGTTGCCTACCGCCCTCGCCTAACGGGGTATGGAAAACGTCCCCCCTCTGTCCCCGTCGGCTCGAGCCCCCTAATTTTTTTATTTTTTTTTTATTTTTATTTTTATTATTTTTTTACATTTTTTGTAATAAGCTTACACGCTGATTTACAATATCTTTAAAGGTTTTCTGTTAAGTGTCGGTACTTTTTCGAATATTTCATTTATGAATTTTTTTTTTGTTTTTACCTTTTTACTAATAAGCCCTTTTTAAATAAATAAAAACCGGCCCCCTTGATTTTTCCCCCCCCAATATGCAATTGGTTTTTTCATGTAAGTTTCAAACTTTTCGAGATAGTTTCATTTTTAAACATTTTAATCATAAGAAATGTTATGTTTAAAGTAATTATTTAAAATATTTCGAACTTTTGAATCATGTCCATCACCATTGAAATTCATTGTTAGTATCATATACTAGCAAATATGTTAAAAAAAAACAAAAAAAAATCAAAACTGACGAGTCTTAAAACATAACAGGGCCTTATAATATAAATTATAATATATATATAAATATATATAATATATATATATATGTATATATATATATATATATATAATTATAATATATATTATATATATATATATATAATATATATATAATATATATATAGGCAGTCTTCCAGATTAGCTGACAACATGTATCTCAAACTTTAATAGCTACATAAAAACTGAATGCATTTTGAAATCAGGCGTATATTTTAATGGAAAAAGCAAAAATAATTATTTTAATAAGTATTAATTACATCCTGAAATAAAATTAGTTAAAATAACATCTAACGTCAGGCAGAAAATATTAGGCTTGTTACCCATCAAAATATCGTTTTCTTTATATCTTTTCGACGTTGTAAGGATTACTTTAAAATCATGAATTTTTAGATAAAATTAAAATATTTAAGGTTTTTATATTTTTAAAAATTAATTTTTTTCATTCTCATTTATTTCAAATATTTAAAAGGTTTACGGGGGCGGAGCCCCCCGTAGATTCCCCTTGTGTGCCATGCATTTACGTTAATAAATTAAAAAGATCAGCGTCCCGAAAGCAACATGCATGTAACTAAAAAAACTATAACAGCTACAGGAAAATAAATAACATTTTATCAATCAGGAGACATTTTTATCGATGAAATTAAAAAAAAAAAAGAAATAACGCTTTTGAAAAATTTAAAATTGTTAAAAATGTTGGAAAACTGTATGATA
>JABUQX010097026.1:0-7500 GCA_015478945.1 Trachelipus rathkii
TATATATATATATTACTATATATATATATAATATATATATATAATAATATATATATATTATATATATATATATACTATAATATATAATATATATATATAATTATAAGGTTAAATGACGTAGATAGAACGCGTGTGGTAGACTACGAACCGATACTAAATCATTTGTGAAAAATTATCGTACGAATCGATTTTGAAAAAAAAATTTTTAAAATATAATGAAAAAAAAAAAGAATTGATATTTTTTTTTTTCACTTCAACTAAGCGAACAAAAATTATTAGGCTATGGCAATTGTATTTTCCCCTTCTTAAATTTGACTTATGAACAAAGTTTGTTTAAAGATAATTATGATATGTAGGTCCTATAACAGAATAGTCTTCAGACGATGATAGTTTATTAGCATTACAAGTTAATAACCTTATTTTAAATTGAGAAAAGTTGTGAATATAAGAATAAATGTGAATATTCAAGATAAAGGAAAAAATTCTTCTTCCACCACTAGGAAAACCCAATTACAATATAAACTGCTCTCGCCAGCGAATTTTTGGCACATAGCCGGGCAAGAATGTTCATACAAAAATGTACTTTTTTATTTAATTGTTAATGAATGTACGTTTAACTTCAAATACTGAGCATTTTCTAATTTAAGTCAACAAACATGTGTAGACTGGTTAAGTTTTTGTTGAGAGATTTGCATTTTAGAATGCATGCAATTTAATAGAGAATAATGGTTTCTTCCGCTTTACACTTTGATTATTTTAATAAAAGAATACCATAGTAGTGGTTAAACCGCAAAGATGGCAGGAGTCGGGGTCTTCCGGCCTTCCGTGGGACCGGACAGGGGGACTTCGTCCCCCCTCTGGCCCCCGTCGGCTCGAGCCCCGCTAAATGGGGCGAAAATAAAATTTTTTATAAAATATTTCAGACAAAATTAAAGTAAAAATATATATATATATATATATATATATATATGGATTTATATATATATATATATATATATATATATATATATTAATATATATATATATATATTATATATCATATATATATAATATATATATATCAGAGATGGCGCATCGTTACATGGAAATGGTAGCGTTACGTTACCTCTGTACTTGAGGAGAAAAGGGGTAGCGTTATCGTTACATCGTTACAATCTTTAAAATTCTTCTGGAGCGTTACGGTACTCGTTACATTAACGCCCGTTACATGTAACGCGGTTACTTGCTGCACTCCCTTGCGGGCTTAATTATGTTACATTTTGGTACTGATCATATCATATTTAACTGCGAAGAATTAATCATTGGATTAACTAACAGTTTTTTTAAACTTTTATTCAAAAATTTGGCAATTTAATACTATCATGACTGAATAAAGAAATAACATATTTTAAAATTTTTATCTATTAGTTTCATTTATGACAAAAGTTAGTGGCAATAAATGAATACATTTATGGGAATTGGTTTAGTGATAACCAATTATTAACCATATTTAAAAGTTTTATAATTATTTTATTAAAAACCGGTAGAAGATTACCTCAATTTGCGTTCACTTTTGACCCTTGAGGTAGCCGCATCTTCTTCAACGATTGTTTGATTTATTGGTATGTTTAGAAGTTTAAGAGTAGAATTATTAATATTAATAATGATATAATAATAATAAAAAAAATGGCAACCATTCGACATTGAAGATTCTTACCCTTTAAAAACAATAGAAAAAAGAAAGAAAGAAAAATTGAAGTTTCTCAAACAATTCTGAGAAGATTAGATTTAAAAAATGACGTCAGCAATGGCGATCTTTTTTAGTGTCTATTGCGTCGTTATTGTTATTAAGAGAAGGGTCTAGTTTTCTTTTCAGTTGAACTTGGATCTCTTTTGGGATGAGTGAATGGACCCGCAAGCTGAATAACTGCCAGCTCTACAGGGGCCATGAAGGGCTAGTGGAGTATCTGTTAGTGCAAAAAGACTTGTTTAAACACAGGGATACCTGACCATTAAGTGCGTCTAGGGATCTGGGTCAGAATCCGTAGGTCATTTAAGCACTTCTATTTATATTTCATCTTTATTTAATGACGCGGGTGGTGTAGATGACAAACTCTCGTATTCAAAAAAGTCATCTAGACTGCTACCTCCAGCCAAATCCATTTACTTCGTTAGGCTCTTGAGATGTTTTTGCTTAAACCTCATTTCTGACAGCCACGGTTTAGCCTTTCCTGATACTTTTTCCTATTGTTTCTCGGTATTTTATTTCGGGGTATGGCCGAGCATGTTTGATTTTTGGCTAGGATTTTGAGAAATAGATGCCGGAAATATATACAATATGGCAAACTAAGAAACTCCCCGAAATCTAATTCTCGAAACACTGAACCTATGCACTGTAATAAGAGGAATGAACATGTCAAAGTAGGACGTATGTTAAGCGATTCAATTTTTTCAATCACTTGCAATGTTGGGAGGCAAAGTTCCATAAAAACACTTTTATCACCCTGTAAATCCTATTCTTAAGCATACAGCAATTGGTTTGAAATATTAATGTTATCTTGGCAATTGAAATTCCAATTTCAATGTCTTTGAGCTTCGCGGAGTGCTGGATAAAAGAATGGAAATCAAAAGTTGAAAGACTTGGGACTTGCTGGTCATTAAAGAAGCCAATCCCTTTTTCCTCAAAATTAAAAACCCTGTCTGTAATTGAACTGGTTCTACCGGTTGTAACAGAAGTACATTGAAAGTCTTTTTGCACTCTTTGAAGAGTAAATTGAACTTGCGGCTAAGAGAACACAATAACCGAAGACAAGCTTAATGGGTGTAGGACGACGTATTCATAGAATATTTAGTAAGTAAAAATGAACGAATTGGAACCAATGTAATGCGGAAATTCGCTGGAAAATTCCAAGGGGCGTCTAATGCTAGAGTTAAATTTAATATTAGCTACTACTCAGGACCATACTGCGCCACCCCCATAAAGAGTATTACTTAAGTCTCTGCAATAGATATTTTTTTTTTACTCACCTAGTGAGTGACACAAATTTTTTTAATTACAACTGTTGAGATTTTTTATTTTTATTTTTTTATTATTTATTATATTGTTTTATTAGCTTTGTATTATATATTCTGGCAGGTTTAACCAACCCACGCCGTCTATTGAGTATTGATCAAGGAAATAAATCACTCAACCTTTGCTAACCCCTAAGTCCAAATCCTGCGTACACACACAGACACACACACATACACACACACACACAACGATCTATATATACTATATATTATAATATATATTATATATTATATATTATAATATATATATATATATATATAGATATTATATATATATAATATATATTATATATATCATATCACTCAACCTTTGCTGCCCCTTGAATGAGAGTCCTGCCTACGCCCAGTATCGTATAATTTATTAATTATAATTATTATTAAGTATATATATACTTCATTAATATATATATATATTATATATATAATTATAGTATAATATATATATACTATAATATATTATATATTATATATATATGATACTATATATATATATATACTCATAGTATATACGGTACTATATATATCATTATATTATACTCCTACCCTAATATATACTAATATCTATTATATATATCCTATACTATATATATAATATATACTCTATATATATATATATAATATCTATTATATATATATACTATATAGTATATATATACTATATATATTATTATATTATATTATAATATATATATATATATATATATTATATTATACTATATAATAATATATATATCCTTATATATACCTATATATATAATTTATATGATATATATTATATATTATATATAATATATATATATATAATTATATAATTATTATATATATGTACAATTTACAAACCGCTCCCAGGAGGGTCAAGACCCTGCCAGCGGGGCCAGCACTCTTCTGGATCTTCCTCTATCTTCCGAAACTCCATCTTCCCTCAGCTCCTTGCATCGACGGCATTCCATTTCTTCTCAATGAGTCCTCCACGGCTTTTCCTATCTCATTCCTAGGGCTTTCTCTGTGGTCTCGTGTTCCTCCGGCTGACTCTTCCCTCTGCCATCCTCTCCAGGGTGTGTCCCACGTCTCAATCTAGCTGGCATCATCTATATTCATATAGCCATCACTCCAACTCCTCCCTATTCTTTGGTGGTTCTCGTCTGTCTCATCTAGTCTTATTTCCATTAGTCGATTCTTACAAACGTACATCTTCGCAGACTTGTATTTAATTCCTCTCTTGGTTGGGCGTTACGTCCATGTCTCTGTATTCCATTATTTAGTAAAATCGGTTGTTAACACACCTTTCAAAATCACCCCTTTTCACCTCCACACCCATTTGTCTATCTTTAGTATGGATACACTGCTCTTATGGGCTCCCACATACTGAGCTAATGTCCTACGTATATCTCTCGTACATTTCCCTTCCCTCCAATCTCAACCGTTCTTTATTTCTCCAGTTCCCCTCACCTGCTTATTCTCCAACTCCTTCCCCTTCTTCTCTTACTGACCAGCCATGTCTCCGTCTTTCTGCTTGATAGTCAAGCCGGCCTCCCTCAGCCTGTGGGCAAAACATATCACTACCTCTCTCAACCTGTCTTCCTCTTCGCTCCAGCACGCCAAGTCATCCGCATAGGCCAAAATATCACCGTCCAAATCTTCGATTTCTTCTCTCACGTTTCTTAATCCTACAGCCAGATACGATCCAAACAAAATTGGTGGACAAAACGCCCCCACCGGGCTTCCTTTGGGGTTTAACAGCCTGTTTCTTAACCTCGAACCGATTGTCTGATTCTCATATTTCCTGTTTCTTACATGTACATTTGCTATTCCAGTGTACCAAACGTTCTCCCAGAGCTCCTCTCAACTTATACCACTGCACTATTCTGTCTCGTCCATGTTTGCTCTCCAAAGTCTCTCTTAGGCACTGAATCGGGAAAGCTGTCTTCAGATAGTATGAAAGCTATATGATGCTCGTTCTGTGAATGTCCCATACCTTTTCCAACCGTAATTCTTCAGGAGCGAACAGAGATCCGTTCGTGTTTCTGTTCTTTTCTTATGATCCCGTTTGCCTTGGCTCTTCCCCAGTCTGGGCTCTACTCTATTCTCAACCTTTCTTCTAAAATTCTTGCTCATATGTTTTTGCAGCATGGGTTCAACAAGCAAATCCCTCTGTAGGTTTTTTCAAATCTTTCTATCCCTTTTCCCTTATATATCTGACCACCTATGAATTTGACTTTTCCCCACCTTTCTTGGTACTTCACTTCTCGTTCCGAAACCTATGTCACAGTTTCAAAATTCTTTCTTTAAGTTTTTCTTCTCCTCCCTTCTTTTATTCAATTCTATGGGTACCATCTTCACCGTGCCTTACCGTTCTTCATCGGCTTCTAAGCCACTTCTAATGCTTCCTAGTTATCTCCTCCCCCGCCTTCATCTCCTCTCCCTAACATCATCTCTTTCCCTCCGTCGTCGCCGCATGTTCATTCACAGTTTAGCAGGTCGACTGAAGTACTCGTCAACCTCCTGTGTGTGCTCTACTTGATTTCACCAAAAGCGTCTCTCGGGCTGTATTACGTGGATGTCTGCACAGCTTTCCTCTTTTGATCGTCTATTATGTTGTTTGCCAGCTAAATCTTCTTCTTCTGCCCTCCCATCTTCCATTATTTCTTCCGCCTCTCTCTTGGCAGCCTCTTCTTTATCTTCTTTTCACCTCTGCTCCGCATCTTGTTCGTGCCTCCACTAATGAGCCCTTGTTTTTTACGGTCTATTTTTTCCAGCCCACCTTTTCATCAATTTACGTTTTCCTCTGTAATTGCCTCCTTCACTATCTTCAGTCACCACTTTGTGTGTCTTTTTCTCGTTCCTCCCTACCCATCTTTTGTCTAGAGTCTCCTCTGCTACCCTCCTTATCGTTTCTTGTATCTCCTCCATTTTTCCTACTCCTTCTAAATGTTCTAAGTCTTCATTTTTTTCTTTTATTCCCTTTTCTTGTCACATTCCTTCAGTGATTCCACTTTAATCACATTTCTTTTTCTTATTCTGCAAGCTTTTCTTCACCACCAGGTCCGTCATAAACAATCTATGATCAGAATCCATTGTTACTCAGATTACTTTAACATTTCCTTATTATCCTACTATCAGATGTATTATATAGTCTATAATAGGTCTCTGATCGAATTTCTCCTGTGATATTATTCCATCTTTAACTTGCGAACCTATGTGGAGTCCCTTGGGTTCGGGTAAAAAAAAAAACATTTTAATGATCTTCAATCCTTCCTCAGGACAGAAATCTAATCAGCATCTCTTCCCGCTTCAATATTTCGCCTACCTCCTCTCGCTACTGGCCTACCATTGTCTCCACCCCTCTCTCTCCCTTCCCATTCGTGCCTGAAATCTCCAATCAGAAAATTTCAGTACATCTCTTCTCTTCTTCCGTCTTCTACATTCTCCTTCAACATTTCCCAGATGAACTGTCTTTTTTTGTGCTGCGGTGCGAGTGGTCCTTGTTGCGGGGCGAATTTACCTATAGAAGTGTTACCTCTTTGCCTTGATTTTAAAGTGCATCTTATAAGTCTTTCGTGTGTAAGAATTTGTTATAGTCTGTAATGAACATCTACGGCCCTATTATGAAGCCTACTCAATGCTTTCTGATTCCCTCCTCTACCCCTTTATACATCAATACATATCCTCCTCCCATATCTCTTCCCTCTCGTTCTGCCTCATCATTCTGCATCTCTGCCATTCAGTCACTGTCCAATCCTCCTCTCCTCATCATGCTCCAGGATCGCCGTCCTCCTTTCCACCATACAGTCGCATATTAAGGCGTAGCGCGCCATCTAAATCTTAAGAATCATTATGTCAAGTTCCTGGTTACCGCAAAAATCTGTTTCCGGGGTCCTCGTACCCTACAAGGGGTGCTGTCTACTTCCGAGGTTCGGTTTTCCTTGAGTATATATATTATAGTATATATATATATATCATATTATATATATATATTATATATTATATATATAATATATATATATATATATATACTATATATCATTCATATATAATAGTATTTCCAGTGGGGTATCCAGAATTGATTTCGGGGGGACCAGACAAAAATCGTTTCTTATTATATATAATATATCTATATCTATATATTATAGTACGATATATATATATATATATATATACTATATATATTAATATAATATATATTCATAATATATAATAGTATATATTATATATTATATAAAGTGGAGGGACCAAATATTAAAATTTTTAAGAAAAAACTTGAGAGTAATTTAGATAAATTTACTAAAATCATCTTACCTAAATGTTAAATTTAATCGACGGGCATGAGAGTTGAGCAAAAATCCGGATTAAACAACTCCTTCAGTTTGGGTATGTCATGATTTGATGTATGTAGAGGGAGGGCAGTCCAGTAGTCTTTCATCTCCAATAGTATGTTCCTCAGCGTAGCTT
>JABUQX010097026.1:12500-17500 GCA_015478945.1 Trachelipus rathkii
TATATATATATAATTTTTAAGATAAATATTATAGAAAGAAATAATATATATTATTATATATATATCATATAATTATATTGTATAACTTATATATTATATATCTATATATAATATATATTATATAATATATAATGTATTTAATAATTACATGGTAAGGAGTAAAAATTATAAAGGAGTAACGAGTAACTAACTTCCGTTACCTTTCATTACGGAGAAATTGTAACGGTAACATTTTTTGAGTAACGGAGTAACGTTAACACTTAATTACTATTTTGAGTAGCGGTTCCCAATTGAGTTTGATATTTTATTCGTATTTTATTTAATTTACACCTACCTCCCAGGAACTTTCAATCATTTTATCCTTAATCGTACATATAAGTTTTTGAAATATGACTTTAATTTTTATATTAAGGAAAACAAACTTATTTTTTCAAAATCAGGGTGCTTATGATGTGCATTAACATTATAACTCAAAGTAATATTTTCCCATATCTGCCGTTAGGTTAGGTTACGTTAGGTTAGGTTAGATAAAATAAGGAAATTACATATTTCAAAATAGCACCCCAAGTTATTTATTTCAACTATTTAATCGCCCTTATATTGCAATTACTATTATATTGCAGTATTAATTGCATTTCTTCGCTCAAGTTCTAAGAATATAAAAAATCTAAGGATCATGTCTGTTATCTACCTCCACTTCTATATACATATCGATTGCATGGATCCGAACACATTTCATAAAAGTCAAATAAATCTGTAATTTTAGAGTCAAATTATATAAATTAGTAACAAAAGAGCCCCTTCCACCCTTTAAAAATATTTTTAAAAAATACACTAAGGAATTTAACTACACATATTCGCGAAAAACAATATACGAATCATTTTTTGAATTTTTTTTAACAAATAAATTTTAAGCTTCGTTTTCCCCCCGAAGCCCGACTGCAGCCCGGGGCGGGCACCACAGGCGCATGCATCGTTGTCCCGAGCCCGGTTTGAGCACTTCTTACTCACGTAAAACGTCACAGCCAGGCACCCGTTGGTGGAAATCCTCGATTTAGCAAATAAAGTAAACGGGCGGGTTGCGGAATGTGATACTTGTTAATACAAACAAATTTCTATTACAAAACCATGTTGTGTCGAAATGGCGTGCCAAAAGTTTTTTTAATATTTTAGTTAACTTTTATATTTAGGATACTAATATCAATCGATATTATCTTCATAAAATAGATACATCTAAAAGAATATAAAAAGATTGTTTACATATGTCAGCTGATCGACGGGCGTGCTCGGCTGTTTCCAGGTACTCAAATTTCCTGTTCTTGATTGGTTAATGTAATTTTTTTACAATTACGAAAGGCGTTTCTGAGGTCCGATTTGGCACACGGGTCTGCACTCGGCGGCTTGGGGGAAACGCAGCTTTAATAAAGAAAGGTAAAAAGAATATTGATATAATATATTATATATATATATATATATATATATATATATATATAGTATATATAATATATATTTAATATATATATATATATAGTATATATATATATATTGCCTTCACACCTAGCTAGCAAAATTATAAGCTATGACAATTTATTTTAGTTTAAATTCGATTTATGTACCTAAAGTTTGTAAAGCTTAATTATGAATGTAGTCGCAATGTACACTTTTTTTTAAATTAACGAATACCATGAGGGTGGTATACCATGACGCCGGAATGCAATGGACAGAACCACGTCTCACAGCAAGCAGCACGGTTGCCTAAAATCTAACATTTAGATTCTTCTTTTTTCTGTTTTATATTTACAAAAAAAAATAAAAATAAAATTTCTCAAAATAAACTTTGTTCATTACTTTAACTTTCGTTGTGTGGCACGTTCTAGATTTTAGCCTTTATTTTTATATCTATAATTTATTTCACTTTGCATTGTTTAAAAAAAAAACATGCTTCTGGCACCATGTTTGGAAATTTTATTCGACAGCGTAAGTTATGAAAAAAATTGGCTTCAGCTTCACTGGAAGCAGATAATGGATATTAGCTAAATCTTATTTTAATTGTCGTACCCTTTCCATTTTTGTGTTTGTTTGTGTTCTTTTTCAATTATTGTTCTGAAGAGGTCTCATGCTAATGGGGACGTAATGTAAACCTCCCCGCCTTTCGACTATTCATTCTTTTTGTTATTTTAACTTTTTAATGTTCTATTTAAATAGTTCTTAATTATTTTTTTTTTTAATTTCTTAGTTAATTAATTTCTTACGCAGAAAAATTATTATTAAATCATTTTTACCATGATAAGTTAATTTTAAAAAAATTTCATTTTATTTTCTTAAAGCAACCTCCACTCACTCACATTTCGATTTACTTTTTAAAAAAATGATAATCATAACAAAATTTTATCCAATCAGATTGAAACAAACCTCATATAAATTACGAACGCAATGAAGAAAAAGTTATTCACGTTTACGATTCATTCGGCTGGATATGAAAGCAGCAACATCGAAGTTATTTTCAGATGAACGATGAACAAGGGAGATATTCTGATTTGTCTAGGTTTAATAATCATAATCTAATTATGGTTAAATCAGATCTTAATTATAAACACGACCAAATACTCATTTTAAACTCTTTTTTATGAAAAATAATCTGCAATTATTTTAACATTATTGTAAATCTGAAATATTTATTATATTATTATTATTATTATTATTATTATTATTATTATTATTATTATTATTATTATTATTATTATTATTATTATTATTATTATTATTATTATTATTATTATTATTATGTCTATAAATTGTTGTCATTGAATTGTCAGTTAATAGTGGTTGTGAATTATAATTATCGGTATTCATTCTTCGACCATATATATATATATATATATATATTATAATATTATATATATATATATATATATATACTAATATATATAGATATATATATATATAATATATATTATATATTATATATATACTATATATATGATAATATATATATATATTAGTCAGCGGCCCTACACACTCTCAGATAACAAATGTGACATCATTATTATTCTTGAAGCGTAAACATATGACACTATCTCCTTTATAAATAACAAAAAAAAATCTAAAATATATATATATAATAATATATATATATTATATATATACTATATATATATATATATATATTATATATAATAATTATAGTATATATATATAATATATATATATATATATATATATATAATAACTATATATATATATATATATATATATATATATATATATATGACGAGAAAATAAAATTAAATTCCTTATTTTCAAACATCTACAATAGGTTTTTTTTTTTTTTTTTTTTTTTTTTTTTTATAAAAGAAATGAAAGAATAAAGCCGTTCTAAGTTGTTAGCAACAAAAAGTAATAATAACAAAATGCAAAATGTGGAGATATTTTATTAAAAATTTGTTGAGACGTTTCCGAAAAAAAAAATCGAATCATTTGCTTCATTGCTCGCTTTTTAATTAAACCATCGTGTAGCTATATTATCACTAAACTAATTGAATACAGTTATATGCACTCTATATGAAACTCACCAAAGTTCAGTTGCTCAATTTACTTCGACTAATGCAAGCAAGGCTTAAGTTACGCAAATAATCTCTGTCCGAGTCGATTTTATTATTATTATTATTATTATTATTATTATTATTATTATTATTATTATTATTATTATTATTATTATTATTATTATTATTATTATTATTATATACTAGGGAAATTATTTTTGGTTATTATAATTAATTGGTATAACTATTAATAATTTTACTTGTAATTGATAAATAATGTAATTTTTCTTATTTGAATAAACATATTCTGATTCTGATTCTGATTATTATTATTAATTATTATTATTATTATTATTATTATTATTATTATTATTATTATTAATTATTATTATTATTATATTATTATTATTATATTATTATATTATATTATTGTTATTGTTTTTTTTTATTTAATTAATTATTTATTTTATTTAGTTATTATTTTTTTAATTTTTTGTTTATTTTATTTATTTTTATTTTGTTCATTTTGCTATTTTAATTTCATTTATGATTATTATTATTATTATTATTATATTATTTTATTAATATTATTATTATTATTATTATTATTATTATTATTATTATTATTATTATTATTATTATTATTATTATTATTATTTTTTTTTGTTTTTATTTTGAATTAAATTTGATCATTCACTTAGTATTGCAAGTACTTATAATATCACGCCATATTCCTACAAAAATAATTATTAAAAATTTACATAAAGCTTGTTTTATTATTCAAACTGAGAAGTACTATCAATATATATATATTACTATTAAATAATTATTATATATATATATATATATAATACTATAATATAAAATATTCCATCGTAAAATAATATAATATATATATATTATATATATATATCATATATAATATATATATATGATATATAATATATAGTATACAAGTTGATAAAAAGTGAATGAAATTTATGCAGCCAACTTGATGGACTAGATCCATAGACGGGAAACGTCGCGATATCATCTCAGATAGCTCAATCTTTTGAGCAAGTTGCGGATTCATCAGCCGGCTCAGATTAGGAGAAGAAGCGAGTGGTCGATGTTTATCTGTGTCGGCGTGCATCATGGATTTGAAAATCGTGTTAACAAGTTAAGTTGTAAGTTTGCAAAAAAGATGCCAAGAAGCTCATGAAATGTTACAATCAGTGTATGGCGATAATGTGGTGACTGAAAACTGTTTACAAGTGGTATGAGCGACTAAAAGCGGAAATCAGTCGTTGAAAACGAACATGGTCAGGACGTCCTTGACCTCAAAAACTGACGAAACGTGCAGAAAGGTTCAAAAATGGTTCGTTCAAACAGCGATTGACTATTCAGAGCTTACGAAGAAACTAAACATCTCGTACGGAGTCGAGTGCCAAAGCATTTTACCGATTAATTTGCAAATGA
>JABUQX010097027.1:7500-25897 GCA_015478945.1 Trachelipus rathkii
TATATATATATATAAAGATGGTAATGATGACAATGGCAATGGCGATAGTGGTAATAATGATAATAATAATAATAGTAATAATAACTGTGATATTTATATATATATATGGGTATATATTTTTTTTTATATATTTTATATTTATTTATATAAAAGCGCCCAATAGGTCAGTGTTAGAAACTCGCCACAAAGCGAGGGTCCCAGGGTTGCAACTGGTTGGGTGGGAGAATGCGAGTATTCTGCCCCCGGGGGCTTGGCTTCATCCTGCACGGACGTTAAGTGAGTAACACCTCCTTTGATTGGGGCTCTCCCTTGAGTGACTGCGTTTATCTCTGTAAATATAATATCATATATTATATACTATATATATATATATATATATATATATATATATATATATATATAATATTTATATATTATATATATATATATATATATATATATATATATATATATACTATATATATTATATATATATATATATATATATATATATAATATATAATATTGTATTGACTCTTTAATATTAAATTAATAAATTTTCAAAATATAAACTCTAATTACAAGAAAGTGAAACATTGATAAACTAGAGCACTTCTAAAGTGTAAATTTTATTACCTACTTTTTTTCATATCAAAATTTTAGTAGCAATATTTATAGCTAAGAGAACTGATTTAATTGCAAAGTAGATTATGAACGCACTATTGTATTTCATATTTATAGTTAGCAAATTTGTGGGCAATAATAACACTTTAGTTCGCGTATTTTTCTTAACTTTTGTAACAGAATCTGAAATGGGTTAATCTGGTATTATTATTTGTGCTGAATTAAATTTTGTTTCAAGATTAATCAATTAGGTAAGGATTATTGAATCATACACATAAAATTTACAGTATTATATGTATCTAAGGCACATTCATATTTAAAGCCTTCCCCACCTAAAAGGTAAAAGCTTTACATGAGAATTTCTTCTGCATTTTGACCTCAAAAAAACTTTTTTTTTCCTGATTGAGGAAGTGGTGCATTATAGTCAACAAATTTTCTTCCTTTTGTTCGTGATGTTTATTTTGGTCATTTAATATGGGCATAATGATTTATTCGTTCTCTTTTGTTTAATTCAAAAGGAAAGCGTAAATAATTTACTAAACTAAGTTGCCGGAAAGGCAAGAGACCAAGGATTTTCCAGTCACCAAAGAAATTTAATGTGTCCTTTGCACATGATTTGTACCAGCTAGAACTTGAAGCTCTTAAATGTTTATTTTCAGATTGGCAACACGAGCTAGTAGCATTGATAGGAATTTATTTGTAAGGAATAGAAGTGTAGTTTTCAATGTGTCTTTATAAATTCGATAACACAAGCTAACCCTGAAAAAAGTTTTAAAATAATTTTTTCTCTAATGTATATTTTTAACATCCTGAATCCGAAAAGAACAACTATATCAGCACATGACGTACCGAATACTTGCAAAAAAAATACTTTACTGTATATCACTGATGCATGAGTAATGCGTATATATATATATATATATATATATATATATATATATATATATATATATAATATTATATATATAGTATAATAATATATTATATATATTATATATAGTATATATATATATATTATATATATATGTATATTATATATATAATATATATATATATAATATATACTATATATAATATATATATATATATTATATATATATATATATATATATATATTATTATATATATATATATATATATATATATATATGTATTATATATATATATATATATAATATATATGTTATATATATATATATATATATTATATATAATATTATACTTATATATATATATATATAAAATATATATATATATATATATATATAGTAATTATATAAATATAATATATATAATATATATATAATATATATATATATTATATATATGTATATATATATATATACTATATATAATATAATATATATAAATATATATATATATATATATATATATATATATATATATATATATATATATATATATATATATATAATATATATATAAAAAATATATATATATTATATATATATATATATATATATATATATATATATATATATATTATAGGAAAAATCAAATAATTTTCTAAAATCAAATGCTCTTTAAAAGAGATCAAGAGGGCAAATGACCAAATGGGAGTCATTCTGTTTGCTCTGGCGGTGTATCACTTACCCTCTTGCCATCGCGAGTGTTTGTTGTAGTTTATTTTGTGTTCAGTAAAATGGCAATTCGTGGTTGTGTTCGTAGTCCTTACAGTTTTTGATATATTTGTGTGGAATTTGTGATCACAAAGAACACATAAAAACATATTAGAGTTTGTAAGAAAGATTTACTTTGTCTATTTTCGTGTAAAGCTTGGATTCCAAGAAATGTCTTGGCCCCAACACAAGGTATGTTATGCTTGTGTAGAAGATATAAGAAATGGTCACAATGAAAAAAAATCTTTCAGATTTAGAGTTCCAATGATATGGAGAGCGTAAAATTATCATACTGATTACTGCCATTTTTACGTGGGTACAATTCTAAGAATAAAAAGGTTAATTCATACTCGGATCTGTAATCTGCTTTGCGTTCAGTTCCTCGTGGTGAAGGTATTCCTGTTCCATATCCACCTGTGTAACAAGAAGCTCTTTCCACAACTAGTAGCAATTCTAAGTGTGAGGTGCATCTGATGGGTCCTACTCCGAATCCTAAAGTGGCAAACTGCGGTTGTTTAAAGAAAATGAACTGGATGATTTTGTGAGAGATTTACGTTTAACCAAAGAAAAAGCTATACTTCTTGATTTCAGGTTAAAAGAGAAGAATTTGGTGGCTCCTGGAACATCTTTCCGTGACTACAAGCTGAGAAAAAGTTTGGGCCTTATTTCAAACAAGAAATTGGTCTAGTATTCTGCTGTAACATATCTCGGTTAGTATAAACATTTGGGATCGAATACAACAAAGATGATTGGAGACTCTTCATCGATTCATCCAAGAGGAACTTAAAGGTAGTTTGCTTACACAATGGTAACATATACGTTTCATTGGCAGTGAAACATTCGGTTTATTTCAAAGAAAGCTATGACAATTTGCAGCTTGTGTTACAGAAGATTAAATACTCTGATCACGAGCGGATGGTTTGCGGCGACTTGAAGGCGTCAGATATTTTACAAAGGCAGCAAAGTAGGTTCACGAAATTCCCTTGTTTTCTGCGTCAATAGGACAGCAGGTACAAAATCAGTATTAGTTGATTTGGCCATTACGAAGAAATCTCGAACATGGGAGCAAAAAAAAAAATTCTATGTTTAAATTTGGTGAACCGAAAAAATACTGCATCTACCACTGCACATTAAATTGGGTCATATGAAGCAATTTTTTAAAGATATCCGAAGATTTAATACTCTGATCACGAGTGGATGGTTTGTGGCGACTTGAAGGTGTCAGATATGTTACAAAGGCAGCAAAGTAAGAAAACTTATGAAAGACCATAATTTTAAGACGGTAATGAACTCAAAGGAAAAGGATGCTTGGACTGCATTTAAAGTGGTTTGGAAATTTTTTTGGAACGAGAAAGACCATAATTTCGAAAATATATCTCAAAAGATGTTGAAAAATTGAAGAACTTGGTTGTAATATGAGTCTGAAGGTTCACTTTTTATAATCTCACCTGAATTTCTTTTCCTGAAAATCATGGATCAGTGTGTGAAGAACAAGATGGGCATTTCCACCTGAATATAAAAGAGATGGAAAAACGATACCAAGGTCGTTGGGATATTAACATGATAAGAGGTTACTGTTTGTCCCTCCGTCGAGAAACTCCGAAAACCTTGCATAAGAGGAGAAGTCACATCAATATTTTTATCAGCATGAGGTTGAGAAAAAACAATCCTTAGGATTCCTAAGAAGAAGAAGCACTACACCTACTTTAACTTCTACAATTACAGTGTTAAAAGGTATAATATTTTGCAAGTACATTTTTACTTTTTCAAATCATCACTTTTCCCTTTACTGCATTACATTCTAGCTTTATAATAGCCTAAAATTTACTGACAGTGCAGGAAAATGAAACGAAATAGGAGACAACCGATGAAATATTTGGAATTAGTACCCAAAAATATAACAATTAGCTTGAATTATGAAAAGGTTTTTAAAACCATTTTTGGGCTAACCAGTGTAATAAATTCCACTTAGCTGTTTCTTATTGTGAGAAATTACTTCCAGAATAGGAAAAAATTATTACTAAAAGCAAGCCACTATTGAAAAAAAAGAAATTCTAAAAGTCCCTTTGCGTATTTTTAAGAACACATACTTTTGTTTCATTATTGAAGAAATGCCAGATTTACAATCTTGAACCTAATAATTCCGTTTGAAGAACTGTCGATCGATTTAAATCTAGAACACGGTTACTGAGATTTCCTTAGGTAGTAGATAAATGTGGTTCAGAAAATAAATTGCAAAATATTTACCAAGCCTTACACGACTATCACCGTACTATCAGTCTGTTTTTCTTGTTTTAAATCACAACGTATGATATATTCTAAAGAATATGAACAGGAAATTTTTCGCTGTGAGGTATAGTAGACCTCATAACATGATGAAGCAGGGTATTTTATGGTGTTCTTTGATTTAAAATTGTTGTCTGAAATATTTGTAAAACAAAAGAAAAAGATTATAGAGAGATCTTTCGGCTCACATAAAACCACTGTTTCGATAATCCTCTTTTGCCAAGAATTCTGTGGAGATGTTGTGAAATGATTGAAATAAGTGACGCAACAAATAAAGGTGGTCTAATTTTTATCGTGGTTATAGATGTTACATTCAAATTAAACCTCATGTTACTTTTAATGAGTATGTAAAAAACCATACTTTTGAGTTTAAATGTTAATTCCTAACTAATGTGACGTAAATGAGTTCGGATTTTTAACACAATATCATGGTATTTTGCCACTTCATACTCTAAACAGCATAAAATGACACTGAACTATATAAAGATCAGCTCATAACACGCCCACACTTCATTAGATGTTTAAAGAACAATTTCTAAGCTAAGAAACAAAACATGCATCTTCTAATTCAAACTGCATTATATGGAAGACTGACCCAACTATTTGCACTATGTGTGGTCTTTTAAATTCGACTAATCAAATTTGACTATTAAATGACAAATTGAAGAAAAAAAATCGAACTTTATCTATCTATGTTTCCGCTCTATGAATGTTATCTTGTAATTATCGACAATGAAAAATTCAGGGATAATTTTTTAAATCAGCTGCAAATGTACTTTTTAGAAAAATCCTAAATTGGATTTTGATAAAATCTTTGTTTATCAATGTAATTATTAACTATTAATTAATTTTCGCCATCAGTAATAATAATATTAATTATTTATTAGCGGAAATTGCATGGCTTGCATAAATCTTTCAAGTTTTCAATCACAAATACATTTCTATTTCTATTTCTTACCTACAGCAGGGATGACAACAAACGCAGCAAAATGTGGAGAGTTTCTCTTAATTGTGAAATCAAACTCTATAGTGAGGTACGGTTCCTTACAACATGGAAAAGTTTTAACAATCCTCTTCTGAGTTGCTTTAACTAACTTCCACTTGTCCGAGTTCATCATCAATTGGTCAGTATATGATAACTAAATATATATATATATATATATATATAATATATATATAGATATAATATATATATATATAATTATATAGTATTATATTATATATAATATATAACTATATATATATATATAATATATATATATATATATTTCCTTTTTTTATCCCTTGGTGTATATTTTTTTTACTTTTTTATTTTTAAGGGTATGAATAACATATTTTAATATATAAGAAGGGTGTGACGATGGTGGTAATTTCTTAACTATTCGTCATTGCAATTAATGACAAGTCGTGAAACTCACCAAAGGACAAAAATAATGGGGAGGGGGGTGTTGAATCATGACGTAAAACAGGGAGGTGGGATGAGAATAATTTCTTTAAAACACTAGAACTAAGTATATTACAGGACATGTCATTTAAACACTAAGACCAAGTACACTACTCGAGCTTTCGCTTGCGGTTATAACGTCAAGCCTCTTCAGGAAGCAAATGTTAAAGAAACCATCAATTCAGAGGGGGTGCAACATATGAGATAGCTGTTAGTTGGTTTTGTGTTCATTTTTTATCTGTTTAAAGTAATTTGATAATAATATAATGGAGTTTTGAGTTTTTTTTCTAATTTGAAGTCGCCTGCAATTTTAATGAAATTAGGTATGTTGTGGATATATACAGATTCTATTATTTTCCTTTTTTGTGTTTTGATTAGTATGTTTAAAAATAGATAATGTCGTGTATTTTCCTGATGTTTGCATTTGGTGCGATGATAGTGGAGGGCAGGAAATGATTTATCAGTTAATTAGGATCGAATTGTGTTGATTAGTTCTTCTGGTGATGTCAATGGTCTCTCCTATGTATACTATGTAAGTACAATCCTATGTATAAAAATATACACCAAGGGATAAAAAAAGGAAATAAACTAATCTACGTCAAAGTAGTAAATCAACTGATATATATATATATATTAGTATCAGTTATATATATCAATATTATAGATATACTATTATATAGTATCATATATAATATATATATATAATATTATATTATATATATATATATTATATAACTAATATGATATATACTGTATATATTATATATAATACTATATATACGTATATATATAGATATATATATAATATATACTAATACCTATATATATATATATATATATATATATATATATATATTATATATATTACATAAATATATATAATATACTATATATATATATATATAATATAATATATATATATATATATATATAGTATTTATAGTATACCTGTATATATATATATATATATATATATATATAGTATATATATATATATATACTATTAGTATATATATTATATTATATATATATATATATAATATATAGTATAATATATATTACTATATTATATATATATATATAGTATACGTATATATATATACTATATATTATATATAATATATATATTATAATATACTATATAATATATATATATAAATATATATATACTTCATATATATATATATATTATATATATAATATAAATATATATATATATATATTACTATTATAGTATATATATATATATTATATATTAATATGTATATATATATTATAAATTTATATATATAATTATATATAATATCTATAACTATATATATTATATTATATGTATATATTATATATATATATATATATATAATAATATATATATATTAATATATCCGAAGTGGCGCATAAACGCAGATGGCAAAGCGCAATTCTACGCTTTACGGTAAAAATGTTGAGCGTTTGCCTTTGCGCGGGAACATCTCGAAAATGTGAGATTTGCATTTGCGTTCAAACAACTTTTTAAGCAGCGCAGAAGCGTACAATCTGGCTTTATCTAATAATTGGGCTTACGTATATATATATATTACTATATATATATATTATACTATTATATATAGTACTATATATATATATTATATATATAATATATATATATATATATATATAATATATACTATAAATATATATAATACAATTATATATTATATATAATATATAATATATATATATATATATTTAGGTGTATGAAGATGCATGATGATGATGATGATGATGATGGATAAGTGTAAATGAAAAGAAAATTATAAATAGGAATCATGAAAGATACAAAAATCGATGAACAACCGGAACCGGTGCCCGGAGCCGGAGGACGGAGGCCGGAGCCTGAAAAAAATTTCCTTGCTCCGCTGCCCTGGGTTATAAACTACATCAGTCAGAGGGAAGAGCTTTTTTTTAAAGAATGTATCTAAAAACAAAAGAATTGAATACGGAAAAGATGAAAAATAGTGCTTAAAACAAAATAATTGAATATGATTGGAATTATATATAATTATATAATATATATATATATATATATAATATATATATATATATATATATATATATAATAGGATTATATATTATATAGTAATATAATATACTATAGAATATGGAGAATGTCTAGTTTATGGACCTTTTGAACGGCACTCGTTAGCCCAAAAAAAAGGAAAAATAGTACAGAGTATCTTTATGGACCATAAATAGACTTTTCTGTTATAGGGATTTGATGATTCAAAAATATATAGGCCTGTACGTTTTACACTCCGGCAATTTTAATTTTTTTTGTTTTGTTCTTAACTAAAGAATACCAAGGGTATACCCCACAAAGATGGCAGGAGTCCGGGGTCTCTTGGCCTTCGGGGAACGACAGGGTAGGGACTATTTCCCCCCCTCCGGGGCAGGGTCTCCGGAAACCCCCGCCCTCTTGGTATTCTCCGGTGGTCCGGTGTTCTCCGCCCTCTTCTACGCGCGGTATGGAAAACGTCCCCCCCGCTGTTCCCCGTCGGCTCGAGCCACCTAATTTGCCGTGTAATACGTTTACAAATAATATTATATATAGACTATATATTAAAATATATACTATCATATATATATATATTATATATAGTATTTATTATATATATATCTTAAGTATATATATAGATATATACGTATAGTATATATCTGCTATATGAAAATGAACACTAGAAATGATGGTTTTATAGAGCAATACCCTGATATACTATTTTTTTGTGTGTGTGTGTAACGAGTACATTAAAGAAGGTCAAGAAAAAGACCAGATCAAGGAAAAAAAATTACACACCTTTCCTTGTAGAATGCTTATAACATAGGCAGGCTCGAAAAAATATCGTTCTCTCACCAACGGCACTACCATACATTCTTAACAAGTTATAACTTAGCCCACATAAAAGACACCATATATAATCCGACACAAATTTTTCATTACAACATTAAAACCTTTAATGACAGACTGGTTTTTGTTTCATTTAGCAGCGTCCTATGAAAATAGGCAAATAATATTTTCGCTGCATTTTAAAAAAAAAAACTCGATAATCGAGATCTTATGAAGCACACCCTACCAAAGAGGAGTTTCAAGTTTAAGAACTGAAACCGATATATTGATAAAGTCGGCCAAAATTCCTAAAATAATTCCTCCGCCGAGTTGAGAAAACCTACAAGAGTAGAGTTAGATTTTTTTAATTATAACTTAAAAATACCATTCCCCATTCTCCTTACATTCTGTTTTGAATTTCCGTTCCTTTATAATAAGTTCAAATCAAAATTTACTTTAAGATCAAAAGATCAATAACTAGACTTTGTCCTATAAAGCTCAAAAATGATATAACATATATAGTATATACATAATATATAATCATCAAAAGCTATATTATATATATATAATATATTTCAAATATATAATAAATATATAGATATGTATATTACATATATATATATATATCTATATATATAATATATATATATATATATAACATATATATCAATATATATATATAAATAATATATATATATATAATATATATACTTATATAGTATTTGGATAAACGAGAACCAAGTTGCCACTCTGCTAGACTTTATTATTATATATATTATTATTATCATTTATATATATAATCGTTTGTATAACAATCTAAAAGTTTTACCAGATTTCCTTTTAATTATGCTTCCATGAAAAAAACATAATTTGAAAGCATTACACCTACTTCTTGATCTTTGTGAGCGGCAAAAATAAAAATACAACCATTTGTTGATCATTAACGCCTATATACATCCCAAGAACGACTTCGTAAAATGATCTAATGCGCAGTATAACAGCTTCCAGACAAATGACAGTTATAATCCACGAGAGACACAGCGCGTAGACCGCCTTCTTCTAGGCATATAACTTTCTAGCGGTATCAAACGTGATGACTAGAACCGTAACAGAGGGCTAAATGCGTATCCTGGCAATACCGCGCACATACAAGATCGATGTAGCTAAATCAGCGTTGGCCTCAGCGTAAATTGACGTCTGAATCGGTTCGTTATGCATGCGATGTGGCGTTATATGGGTCCGGCATTGGCGCCTGATTTTAAAAAACCCGAACCAGAGACTTATGTAATTGAATTCATTTAAATAACACCGCTCACAATCAGCTGCTACTTTATATTCGGTGTGAATCCGCCCTTAATAGGCATTTGGATCTGGTCTTTTTAGTTAATGTGAATTTTCTCTCCCAACATTTTAAATTTTCAAGACCTTAAGAATTTAAACGAAAAATTACCTACTGTATTAAAGCGATTTTCCTTTTATCAGTATTTCTTAAGAATCTCGCCTTCGGGAATGCGTAATACACGATACCTTACTGTATACCAGTATATTCATATATCTATTAGTATAAAGCTCAACAAAAAAAACCAATGTTTATTTTATTAGTATCATTTTGATAGCCATATTTAAAATGTGACGATGAAAAGTTCATACGCAAACGCTAGACATAAAATTAGGGATTGAGCTTTTAATTAAGTAATTCTCACAGATGTATAGCTTTTAAATCTTCCATTTAAAACAATGGTTGAAAAATAATCAACTTAAACAAGAAAAAATAATATTTCAAAGTTGGAGCAAATTACTGTTAAGATGAATTAAACCATTCGGAGATCCATTAATAGCCAAAGTAATCACACCTCCATTCAAAGAAACAGAATCCATCTTGAATCTTTAAAATGATCAAAACAATTTTACTGACCTATGACCACTATATTTTTTTTTATCGATATTATAAATTAGTGTTTCTTTAACCATTTTAGATTCTATGCCCTTGTCTAATAAAGACAGTAAGTTAATTATAATATAAATATAACAAAAGATTATTAAGTAACTATGATCATATATTTGTGACAAGATATAGGAATAGAAGTAAGGTAAGTAGCTCATATACGTAATAAAAGAATTAATATATAGGGGCTAACATTAAATAGATATATTAGAGTAGTTAGATTAATAGTAGTACGCGTAGTAATAGTAGTACCCAAAACAATATTGGATAGTAATCTATGTATTTATATGTAGGCTATATATTTACGAAAGCTAGAAGCTTCTAAAAGACTGCAGAATAACTTTTGGCAGGTGGGGGTAAGTGCAATTAATTATAATTATACAAAAATAACCTTAAAAAAATAGTATAAGTAGTTATATGTGTAGTAAATACCAGTCCTCAGTGGATAGAGTAAGATGGGACATACTATGTAACACGCGCTTAGAATGTAAACTAAAGTATAATAGAGGTGTAATATATGAGAAAATAAACGTAAAGCAGGAATTAGTAGAGGAGATAGTAGATATATGCAGGAAAGGTAGTTACTTGCGTAATGCAATATAAATCTGGTGGAGAGCAATAGGACAATGTCTATGGCTACGAAGCGATATAAAGGTATATGGTGATAACTAGAGAATTACAAGAATAATATTATATATATTAATATGTAGATACTAATATATTTAAGATATTAATAATAAAATACGATAATGCCCAGCCAGTATAGTACATAATAGCCTATATAGTAGGGCTATATATGGATAAGAAAGGGAGAAAATGTAATAAGATAAACCTAATTATAATATTAGATCGAGGAAGAATGCTGAATAAATTGAGATAGTATAGTAATATAATATAAGAATAGATAGTATTTTTAGTACTGTACTGTAGTAAAGAGTAAAGTGAAATAATTCTATCGGTAAAGCGATAGTGATATATGATTAGTAGTATTAGAATCATCAAGAAGAAAATAAGAGAAACTATAAAGATAGCAGTAAAAATACGGTACAATAAATAATATATATCGATAAGTAGTAATAATTATACTATAACGTATAATACCACTCGATATATAATATAGCTAATATTCAATTAATATATATAATATATATAATATATAATTATATATATAGAAGTATAAGATATACCAAAAGCTACTTATATATATAATCTATAATATAATATATATATATATATAATAATATATCAATAAATACTCTTTTCATCCGACATATATAATATATATGATAATATATAATATAATAGTATATATAGAATAGAAGATTAAAAATGAACATTTATAGACCTTGGGCTTCATCCTGTGTAATAAAAGAAAAATTCTAAAAAAAATCAATAATGTAATGAAAAACAAAGTTTAAATGAATAATTTTGATTCCGTTAACACATCGCCAATATGCAAATTGTACCTAAATATTAATAGTTTTTATTTTTTTTAATTTTTTTTATTTTAACCTTTATTAAAATTTAATCTTTAGCCCGATATTGACCTATGCAGCTTTAACTTATAATAATTTTATTTTTATCTTTCATTAAATATTTAATTTTCCTTACCATCTTATCATTCCATTTTGCATAAATATCTTCTAAATTGTAATTATTGCCAATCCTAACTACTTGTCCAATGAACCCTTCTATTTTATAATCTTGACATCCAAATATCAGTAATATAGACTAAAATATTTCATTATCAAATTTATATCCCATAGGAATGACAAGCATAACATTTAAAAGACTTATTAATAATACAATCGGATGCCCGATACTCTTCATACAAAGAACTGAAGTAACTCTCTCAATTAATTATGTCCACGATGTTGCACAAAAGGAATAAGAGACGTTCTCCGAATGTCAAGCTTCGGATCGCTTCTCCCTCTCGCTCGCCACCGCACTCATCTATAAGGATAAACGTTTCATTTTTATTGAGAATCTACACATACATACCTAGGACATGAGTATAGAGGAACCACCAAAGTCCTGGACCCAGCCGGTCCATTCAATCAGATATGTCTCAATATAGAATACGAAAAATATTTAGTTTTTTTGATATGTATTGTGTCTCTTTGATATAGCTTATACATAATATACTATATATATATATTATAATATATATTATGTAAACATACACCAACTGTGTTTTACGTTAGTCTACCCTAAGGAGCACGAAAAACAAGCAAGTATAATATAATATTATATATATATATATATATATATAAATATTAAGATTATATATATTATATATATATATATATATATATTAATATATATATATATATACTTATATATATATATATATATATTATATACAGGTATCTAATATATATATAAATATATAATATATATATATATATATATTATATAATATATATATATAATACTATATATATATATATAATATATATATATATATATATATATATATATATATATATATATAATTTATATATATATATCTATGAATATATATATATATAATATATATCTTTCTTCTTCTTCTTCCTTCTCTTTTCTTCTTCTTCTTCTTCTTCAATCTTCCTTTTTTCCCCCAAGACTGGGTGTAGGTGTAAGTTACGTGACATGCATCCGAAGAAAACAGGAAGAAGAATGTTTGTGAAAGTCGAAAAGAAGAAAGAAAGCCCAGCCTTATCGCCCCCTCCATACCATATTAGTAGAACTCGTCGCCAGTCAGAAAAATCCATTCTAAAGGTTTCACGGAACTGCGACCGGACCCTCACTACTGGCATATCGTCAAGTATATGGTTCATCCCTTGGCCCAGGTGGGCCTCAACCGATACCCCCTCACAAAACCCCGTCATCCACTCCTTTATACACTTTTTTCTCGCCTCTGCCCCCAAACTCGCATTTCTCTCCTCTCCTCCAGACATTCCTTTACTGAATCCCCAATCCACTTTTTTCTTCGGTCCCCCAGCCGGTCGATTCCCCAGCAACACTCAACCACTATATACCCACTTAACCAACCGACTATCTATTCACATATTCACTATTCTTTCCACATGACCAAACCTCAAACATACTTTTTCATTTATTACTCTCATGTACCCCTTCTTCCCATCACACAACTCTCTAAATACGTTCATTCCTCATCATCATTTTATCAATTCTTTCACACTAGCACACCGCTATAAGATTGTTTTCCATGCTGAAACATGAACTTTTAATCTCATATACTTCTTATTCCAGACCATAGTCTCACTTACTATACAATTATACATTAACAACATACCCTTATGAAAAGACCTTAGCGCACACAAGACTTAGTCCTATTGCATCCACCAACGATTTAATTGCACCAGACACCTTCCTGCCATTCACAACTTTCCTACTACACTCTGCATCATCCGTTCCCTTTTCATCCAACATATATCCTAAATATTTTAACTCAGACACTTGTTCCAGCTGCTCACCATCTAACATAACGTTCACACTGAGGACTGTCCTTACACACAAACAATAAAACCACTCTTAATCTAGGTATCTTTTTCTAACCCCTCCTTGTTTACAAACCCTGCCAAATCTCTCTACTAATCTCAAAACCTCTTCAGATTCGGCCAGCGACAAAACCAAACACGCATGTTATAAATGTTGGCCACCCCACTCATCTCCATCATTCTAACACCATTCCTGTCACGCCCACCTTCAATTCTTTCATAAAAAAAGGTAGGGCACCCTCCACTCATCTCCATTCTCCATCATTCTAACATCATTTCCAACCACCCCCACCTCTAATTCTTTCATACCCCATATATTATATATATATATATATATATATACATTATATAATAATATATTCGGAGAATATAAATATATATATATATATATATATATATATATATATATATATATATATATATATATATATATATATATATATTATTAAATAAGAACTAATAGATTATAACTTCCTGGAACAACTTCGGAGAATAAAATTCCTGCGTATATATATCTACCGGGTTAGGTTTACCATACCGTCCTAAAATTTGGCCGCGCACCAGGTAATAGCGTAACCTCGTCGTATTAAATGATCGTAGAATGTTGAAATTTGGTGATGGTATAGAGAAGTCGGAGTCGGAGTCGAAGTTTGATCCGGATTCGGATTCGGAGCCTGCACAGGAGCTGGAGCCAGTGCGGTGCCAAGTTAGTAAATATTTGTTTAATAATACAATATCTGTATCCTTATATATGTTTTCGAACACGTAGACCTCGGAAATGAGGGTTATAAGTTCGTAAAGGGTGTCTGGGAACCCTTCCGGAGGGGGGGGAGGTCCCCAATAGAAATGAACGGAATGCATAAGAGAAGTTTAGAAAGGAGTCGGAGTCCGAGAGGAAGAAGTCGGAGAAGGAGTCTGAGTCAGAGAAGTCGGAGTCGGAGTCGGTACCAGCACCGGTGCTGGAGCCAGTGCGGTGCTGAATTAATAAATAATCGTTTAGTTCCATAATGGTATCATAATATATATTTATAAGGTCGTAGAACTCGAATATCAGGGTTGCAAGTCATATTTTGTATGACATAACACAAAACTTTTTATTATTTTTATTTTCTTTTGTTTAAAAACGTATTTTTTACCAAATTTTTTTATTATTTTTTTAATAAATTAAAAAATTTGCATTTTTACACAAAATAAAGCAGAAAAGTAGTAAATCAGTAAATCAAACCACCCACCCCACCCTCCCCATCCCATCTATAATCTATTGATCTATTGATCTATTGATCTATTGATCTATTGATCTATTGATCTATTGATCTATAGATCTATTGATCTATTGATCTATTGATCTATTAATATATTGATTCAAGTCATATTTTGTATAATATAACACAAAACATTTATTTGTTTAAAAAATATATATTTTTACTAAAGTTTTTATGCTTTTTATGTTTTAACGTAATAAATTTGCGTTTTAACATACCCTAAAGCAGTAAATCAGTAAATCAGTAAATCAAACCACCCATCCCACCCCTCCTACTAATCCATGATTTATTGATCTATTGATCTATTGATTCAAGTCATATTTTGTATAACATAACACAAAACTTTTATTCTTTTTATGTTTATAACTTAAAAAATTTGCGAATTTACACCCCCTAAAGCAGTAAATCAGTAAATCAGTAAATCAGTAAGTCAAACCACCCAACCTACCCTCCCCACCTCCACCATGATCTATTGATCTATTGACAAATTGATCTATTGATTCAAGTCATATTGATCTATTGATTCAAGTCATATCCTTTTTATTTTTATAACTTAAATTTTTTTCGTTTTTACAAACCCCTAAAGCAGTAAATCAATAAATCAGTAAAATCAAACACCCAACCCCCTCTCCCCATCACCCTCCTCCCACCTTCCCATGATCTTTTGATCTTTTGATCTATTGTTTCAAGTCATATTTCGAATATCATTTTGGATAAACATAACATAAAAATAAGTTATTTATACACTGATCAACGAACATATGCTAACGTAACAAAGTTTCTCACCAATAAGGCTGACATAGCATCACTTGAACTAAGAATATAATGTACAACGACCAAACCTAACACACCATTAAGCACGAATAAACCTGCTAACAATTAACAAAGTCCTTCATAAACAACAGTTAAACAAGTAACGTATGGATAGCATTTACAAAAACTAATACCTATTCACCACTTATGTCACAGCATATCATATAACATATGAATCGTTTAAATTTTATAACTCTGTTCTCAGGGTTAGAAAAAAATTCATCATACACCTTCGTAATTATCATACTGACCAACGAATATATGGTAACGTAACAAAGTTTTTTTTTTTTTAACGAAGAAAAATTTATCATAACCTTACCTAACTATCATAAACACTAACGAAAAATTGCAAACATAACAAAGTTTTATCCAAACACATAACATAAAAAAAGTTCTTTGAAAACAAAATATAATAGTAAAGTGTAAAGGTTTACTGACCCTAAAGTAATAATTCAAAATAAATCAGTAAATCAAACCACCCGCCCCTCCCCTCTTATCCTCCCCCAACCCTTCCATGATCTATTGATCTATTTATTTCAACCTTCATAGTATCAAGTATCTTTTTGGATAACATAACATAAAAAATTAGTTTATTATACCACTAATCACTGAATATCTGCTTAACGTAATATACGTTTGACATCAATAAAGTTACAATCATAACCTGAACTAAGAACTATAATGTACAGGCGACAAACCTAAACATCCTTACCGCATGAATAAAACAGCTAAACACTTAACAGAGTTCCACACCAACAACCAGTAAAGTGATTAACATTAACAAAGTTCCACACTTAACAACAGTAAAGTAACTAACACAGTATACAATACGTAGCCTATTCTTACTTTTTCACAGCATTGGTCTCTATCATGATCACATGTTCCAATGTATTTTACCTTATAACATGTTAATTTTAACAAATTACTTCTTGCATAACCTTGCTCTAATTATCATTCACTGACCGACGACAAAATCATAACGCTCGTAACAAAAATTTTTAACATTAAACAGCCGAATATTTACAAAAATTCATCATAACCTACCCTAACTCTCATTAATCCCCCAACGAATAAGACTGCAAACCACGCAAAAAAATGCAATTCATCATTCTCACATCAAACATAACATAAAAATAAGTTCTTTGAATATTAATATCATTGTGTTCATAATAAAATAGGTCATTTCTAAGAGCAGTAAAATCAGTTAAATCGAGAAAATCAAACCATCAGCCCATCCCTCCCCTCTCCTATCCCACCCTTCCAGATTTCCTATTATTCAAGTCATATTTCGAGTAACCTTTTATATAAACATATATAAAAAATAAGTTCTTTGTAATTACTGACCAAAGAAATACTATGCTAAACGTAACAAAAAGTTTTCAAATCAATCAAAGCCTAACATGATCATAAACGAACTAAAAGCTTATAATTATGACAACGACCTAAGACCTAACGTAACTACCGCACGAATATAACTTGCCAACGATTAACAAAAGTTTCCGATACTTGAATAACCTGTTAAAGCGATTAACTACTTGCATACAGAACCGTAAACCTAACATCAATGCTTTTGCATACAAACCTCAAGGCTACCCCCTTTTTCAACATTTCGATCTAGCAGCCTAGAATAAGAGTATATATAACCAAAATCCCTTAACAAACTGTCCTCTATCCTATCAAAGATACCAGCAATCTTCAATATGAATTGTCGCATACTACCTTCAACAACAATAGTTCTAGCATAAAATCCAAAATAACATCATATTTTCCACATGAATGGATGAACACGAAACATTCAGCCAAAAATTTCTCTTGTCCTCTTCAGATACCTAACTTACCTGTAGCAACAAACTTAACCTTAAAGCCCCAGTTCTAACACATCTAAACGTCAATTGGTACACGAGAAATCATCTTACAAACGATATTCATTCTAATTAAAACCTTACAATCGCCTAACATATATTTATGTAATATATATAATATATATATATATAGCATATAGTATACTTATATATATAATATATATTATATATAA
>JABUQX010097028.1:0-2500 GCA_015478945.1 Trachelipus rathkii
TAAAATACTTAAAGGATCGCATGATATGACCATTCTGCGGAGAAGAATTTCATATTCCATGTGAAAACACACACAACTTCTTAAACGTGAGGACCCCACAGTGCATCTTCCTTAAAATGCCCATCTTACCTGTTTTTGAAAAGGGCAGGTTTTGGAGTTATAAAACCATCCAAAATTAGCAGGAGAGATGCCATTCACCAGCTCGAAGATGAATATCCCACAAAGACAGAGGCAACTTATGCTACAATTGCAGCAGCCCTCCCCCGCGTGTTAATCCACCAACTCAAAACTCCATTCCAAATAGAAACTCCTCCCATAAATTCCAGCGAAACTCAAGCAGTTACTGCAACCTGCCCGCCTGCATTGCCCACACTACAGACTTCTCAAATAATCCAAAAAGCAGCCCTTGATCCAATCTATCATTCAAAATGCCATCAACAGTCCTACTCCGAGAATTGTTTTCAATCAACTAACAATGAAACTAAGTGTTCATCCAACACGGCTTGAAGAGCATATTTCTGCCAAAGACACTCTGTCTATACCCGCTCCTTCAAGAGTGCGGCCCAAACTCACGTAAGAGGCCTCCATCTATGTCTCATAATCTGCCTCTCACCATTACTAAAATTCCTGGAAAAGATGTTCCTAAACACAATAAAAAAGAATAATCAGCAATCTAAAGATTACTAGTTAAAATACAAAGCATCCGAATTTCTAAGCCAAAACACGCTGACCCCAGATGTAAAAAATGCAACTTAGAATAAACTTTGCCATAAGTCTATTCCTGAGACAAAAGTAATGACTTCAATAGATTGTACCCAAACAATCACAGCTATCGAACACCCCAATCAAACTTTTGATATTTGCCAAGATTATTCCAGCTCTTCTGAATCCTCCTATAATTCTTCTTCCGAAAATTTCCTATCTCCGCACTCCCTAAAGGATTCTATGCCATAGCAGATGAAATGGATAATAGCTCTCAAATAGAGCTTGATGTGACGACCCACTCTCTTTCTAATACTTCCTGCTCGTCCGAGAGAGGTGAATGGAAAACCGTTCAACGTAAACACCGCAAAACGCTCCAAGCGTTCTAAATCTGTTAGCTGCATTAAAGAGATCCAGAGGTTCCCATCTTAGCTCAAATTGTCCAGTCTCCAAAATCACTTCCGTTTGATGACTTACTGGCAAAAGCTGTCAGATTAGATTTTGTCAACTTAATTGAATCCTATATCGGATCGATATAGCACTCCAGACTTTTCAAAAAGATGACATTTTTTGGTGACACATCCGCCCCCATTTCTATGGAACAGCCCCATATCCCCCCCCATTTCTGAAATCAAGCTGATTAGTAGATACTTGATATCGCTCCATTCTAAACATGAGCACTTTTGCTGCTCTTCCCAATGACCAACCCAAAGTCCACACCTAATAAGATGGACTTGGTTGAAAATAACTTACTTCCCATTCATGGTGAAGCCCCCTTCACTAAATACCACTCAAAACTCTCCTCCAAAACCGGTCGCACAGCCTAAATCTTGTTGTACGACTTCCTTACCACCAGGATTTGTTGCTCCTTCTCGTGGAGATCCACGACTCGCTCAGCAATTTCTTTCCCCAATCTGAATCCACTTATAACATCACCCCTAGCCACATAGAGACAATTGTCTCAAAAAGACCAACCTCATAATATTTATAACAACATAGCCATGGCCACCTTCTTTTAATTGAATTGTCGTGGCTGCTACTCTAATTTTGAAAAATTTGTTCAACTAATAAACACATGTACACCAAAGTGCATATGTTTGCAGGAACTCCGACTTTGCCATCGCGACTTCTTCCAACCGTCAGAATATAATTCACCGCTAACCTCTATAGAAAGAGGTGACAATATTAGAGGAGGTGCAGGAATACTCATTCATAAACTGTCTCCTATTCTCTTAAGTCCCTCTCTAAACTACAGTTTCATGCTGGAAGCACGAATTCATCTGTTCCACCACCTTACTGTCTGCTCGATCTACTAGGCTCCTGAGTAGTGGGTTTTACTAAGTTTGATTTTGCTGATCTTGTTAAGCAGCTCCCTACTCCAGTTGTTATACAAGGAGACTTCAATCTTCGTCACCCTTATGGGGCGACTCTGTCACCCTCGTCAAGTCTAAGATCCATGTTGTCTCCTAAGCGCGCTTTCCGTTGGGATGCCTTAACACAGGGTTCCCAGCATAATGAACGCTTAGAAACACACATTTCTTCCTGTACAGATATTTCCTTTTCCTCCCATTCTCTTATGGATCGTTTCATCTGGTCCCGCTTTGATTACTTACACGGCAGTGACCATTACCCAATAGCTTAAAATGACCCTGCACCGAGTCCAATGTTAAAACCCAACTCCAGCTGGCTTTATTGATCGAGTGGAGTGTTCTTCCTTTCTAATCAGTACAGCTATTCCACCCTTTCCTTCAATTAAGCGATTTCCGGACTGTTGATGATGCCTTTAACTTCTTCCTGC
>JABUQX010097028.1:7500-10000 GCA_015478945.1 Trachelipus rathkii
ACTCAATGTGGTGGAAGTAAAATGGCGCAAATGATCCAGAGACCCATCGCATGAGGCATTGAGATTGTGCATATGGGGTAGGTATGTAAGTCAATCATCAATGATTAGGTCCATGTACCGGACATGAGAATCAATCAGACGGGAGGAGAATACCGTAATGGGTCATTGTTGGGAGGTACAGTGTACAGTTGGGCATGACTTGCCTTTTCCTACGACGGAGAACCATGACTTTGGTCTGTGGTAGAGATACAAATCTTCAAAAATCGCGACAGACAGTAATCCTGCCAATGGCCAGATAGAGCTGGCGTTCCATCTATGAAAGCTTAGCATCAGGGACATAAAGCGTGGTGTCATCAACATAAAGGGAGCAACGAACTGAAGCCGTGATATTTGTTACTGTATAATTGAACTCAACAACAAAGGGTAAAATGCTGAAAACGCTTACCTGAGTCACCTCCTCATTCACAACACAACGAACTTAGATAAACCTATTTTCCCATCATGAACATACCCCCAAAGACCCAATCGATCCGGTATACCCAGTCTCCAGGTAGAGTCATGTAAAAGAAGAAGGTTTGATGTGGGTTGGTGTCTGCAAAATCCAAATTGATAAATGGGAAAGGCCTGAAGACCTTCTAATGGATTGAGAAGATAGGATGCCACCATCCTTTCTATCGGCTTACAAGTGTGGTAGGTAAGCGATATGGGCCACTGATTGTCAACTTAAAAGTGGTCTTCCCAGGCTTAGAAAGCTGAAGACCATATGGAAGGGAAATTGTCTTCTATCCAGATGCTGTTTTGGAGGCAGGGGAGGAAAGCCGAAGCAGACGAATGGAAGTGACGAACATTCGGTATGGAATGCTCACAGGCCCAGACGATCCGTCTTTTCATGCACCCAGAGCAGCCTGAAATCATGTAAGCGAAAGTGTTGGTTGTAAGGCGAATCGCCTCCTAGTGGAATAGAGATGTCAGGAGGTTGGGTCCAAGACCGGATTTCACGAAAATGCTCCGTTTTAATGCTTTTACACCGAGAATTGTAATGGTATCCTTAAGGTAAATTAAGATGGATATAGTGTCATTCTCGTTTGTATATTCTGTACAGTTTCCTCTTCTCACCGTTTCGCCTCCTAGAATAGGGCAACGACCGTAAGGTGTGAACTTTTATCTAAAAAAAACCTTCCAGGGACCACCAAGGGGTATCAAAACTACCAAATACCGAGGAGTGAGAAGTGCGTACCCTTCCAGCTTTCGGATTTTTTTCTGTCAATGAAAAAGGTAAGAAAGACGGCAGTTAAAGGAAATATTTATCTCTCTGGCAGGGAGGCAGGGGGCAGAAAATATATATGAAGCTTGTTGAAACAAGGCCAATCTGCCTTGCCAAAATGCCATCTGAAGTAGGGCTCTTGAGAAAGAATAGGTCACAAGGACGTGGCGACAAATGGGTAATAATAATTGCCAAAGGGAAATGCTGATCTGCCCCAAACAAAAAGGTCGGTGAAAGATAAGGAGTGAAGGGAAATATCTACACAAGAGAACGAAAGGGTCGAATCCTCGTACGTGCTCAAGATGCTCATGAACCAATTTACATAGGGGATGAAACAGAATTCTTACTTAGTGGATTACGGAGGTTAAAGCAATCCAGGACAAGCATTGGTGATGGGAGTTGCCGAAACAATGTAATAAAGTCTTCTTTTGAGAATTTTCAACTATGAGTAAGATAGATTGAACATAATGTAGAAGCAGATTCAAGGTGGATGCTAGCTGCTATACGTACGGAACCGATTCGTGAAAAGGGTCGTCGATCACCCAAATCAGCGTTGGTTAAGAAAAGTGAGGCTGTACTCTGTATCTCGACAGCTGTAGATGAATTCCATTCCTTGCAAGCAAATAGCCATTGGTAGATGGAAATCAATGAGTCAGGGTTTATTCAGGAAATTTATGATAATATCAGAAAGACAATTCCACTGGAGGAACTTGGCCATGGTTGAAATGAAGAATAATGATAAGTCAACGAGGTGAGTCGCGATATTGGTCTCAATATGTTGGGTATCGGTGGTTGATGAAAACGAGAGGTCTGGTCATGAATAAGTGCCATGAAGCACTCTACGAGGTGATCTCCCAACACAGGAGAAGGGGAGATTTTGAATAACGGGAATGCGTTTTGAATGAGGTATCAGATATGCAGGATTTTCAACAAGAGACGACACGTCCTTTCCGAGAGATTAACAAGGCTTTCCTCCAAATCATCGATACTCTGACACAGCGCAGCAGACAGGATGGAGAGCACTTCAGTCACAACGACTCCCCACCAGTATATCAGGTGGTTGCGGAGAGTCAGACTAAGTTCAGCCGTCCATCAGCGAGGGAGAGGAAGGATGACCTACAGGATGGAGACCAGATCGGGAAAGTATTGCAGGTAACTGCAAAGCGAAGCTGAAAGATGAAATTAAGGCTTCCGGAGGGGAGTAACCACGAGAAGTCACAGTAGTCCGACCCATAA
>JABUQX010097028.1:30000-34244 GCA_015478945.1 Trachelipus rathkii
ATGTACATTGACAATCCATCACGAGAAAACACAAACAACCCGCACTCCTTTCAGATAGAAACTGACCTCTCTCTGTAAAATGTGTTGAAATAAAACTACTTTAGGTCTAATTTAGGATAATCCTTTTGTAGTAACCCGGGGCGATTTAAGCCTAATTCCAGGTCACAAATATATTTCAAAACTGAACCTTTTCTGTAAAATGTGTTGGCAATACTACGTAGAGCTAATTTAGGCCTAAATTTACGGATAAGCCCTTTTTTTGTAGACGGATAATTTATCCTAATACCAGGTCAAGGTAATTCCAGTATAGACAAGAATCATTGTTATTAATTATTTTTATAAATAATATATAACAATGATTCTTGCTATATCTGGAATACCTTTTAAGCAGGTAAAAAGGAAATGTTTCTACTTGTGATTGGTCGGGTAAATTCCTTATCTCTATATGACCTCGTAAGTGATTGGTCGAGAATTATTTATCGTCTTTTGAAATTAACTTTTGTCTTTAACTTGAATTTGAGCAGGTGTGTGTTTATTATCTTTTTAGACCCAAACTCATTTTAAAATCATAATCATTTTAGCTGTTAAAGCGGTGCACAATTTATCTGATTTGTATTAAAAGTGTTTAATTTTTACTAAGTGTATATCATATTTATAATAAATACTTACATTGAGGAATAATTATTAATTTCACTAGAATAGGTAATAATTAATTCACTATTTCATAAGCTAACCACCAGGGCTCAGCATGAGCCCACCCGCAAAAGGCAAGCCAACCCCGCACCCGCCAGAGTGCTCCGCCGCGTTTCCGCCCGCGCGTGCCGCCCGCAGGCGCAATATTTTCCGCGCGCGCGGAAATATTGCGCCTGCGCCGCGCCCGGCGGTCGGCGAGGCGGCGGGACGCACCCGGCGGTTACAACGAGTTGGTCATGCCCTTTAACGAAGGTGAGGTGCTACATTGCCTGAGCCTAGTGGTTATAGCTATGAACTTAGTGAGAAATTAATTGTTATTCTATTCTAACCGCTCGAAAGAATTAATTAATTAATTCTCCTCTAATTGATAAGAATATATATAATACTATTTAAGTGAATAGTATTATAACAACTTTAGTTAATATATAATAGAATTACTACTTTGATAGTAGTAATCAAAATTACTTCCTTATTACGTAGCTCCCCGCATTACAGCTATGAGAGGCGGCCAGAGATCAACAACGCTTGCTGATATTATTAGTCTGTCTTTGGACTGCAATAAGAATAAAAAACACATTCACCTGCACAGAAAATAACAACGTTTAAAGAACAAAGTAATTTTTCAAAAGAACGATTAAAATAATTCTCGACCAATCACATACGAGGTCATATAGAGATATGGAAACTACTCCGAACAATCACAAGTAAGGAAAACATTTCCTTTTTACCCGCTTAAACGATCTTACCGATCCAGCATGTTTCAGTTTGAAAATATATTTATAAAAATAATAATAACAATGATTCTTGTCTATACGGGAATTACCTTTTGACCTGGTATTCAGGATTAAATTATTCCCGTCTACAAAAAGGCTTTTCCTAAATTTAGGCCTAAATTTAAGCCTAACGTAGTTATTTACCGATCCAGCATTGTTGAGGTTGTGATATATTTCTCGACCTGGATGGCTTAAATCGCCCGGGTTCAAAAAGGATTATCCTAATTTAGACCTAAAGTAGTTATTTCAACACATTTTACAGAGAGAGGTCAGTTTCGTATCTGTAAGGAGTGCGGGTTGTTGTGTTTTTTCTCGTGATGGATTGTCAATGTACATAGATAATATAATAATAATAAGAAAACCGAATTATTTAAAAACTTTGAAATCATTTTAGTTTAACCCATTGAATGAATAATATAAAATGTAAGTGAATAATTGTTATTTTTAAAAATAAAAACTTAGAATGATGTTAATAAAATACATGTTATTGTTAGCAGAGAAGAACTTAATTTTGTTATTTTATACTTATTACAATGCTAAGATGATGTAAAGCAGTAAGTCAATAGAAAAAAAAAAACGTGGCATAGCTTGATGTAGAGGGGTGCTAAGGGCTGGCCTTACTGATTACTGATTTATTGCTTTAAGGTAACGTAAAATATATGTTTTTAATAAAATTTCATAAAATTTTAGTAAAAGTTATTTTAAAACTTGATAATATAAAATTTATAAACAAAAAGTATTAACAGTTAATAATAAATTCTTTGTTCAAAGATAATGATTGATTTATTATAGAAGTTTTTAAGAAACTTTGAAATAATTTTAGTTATATTTGAATGAGTAATATAATGTACGTGTTTAATTAAACATAAAATGTTTTAATAAATTATACGTTATATGTGTAAGTGAGTGTGCGTGGTGTGCGTGTGTGGTGTGTGTGTGTGTGTGTGTGTAAATCTGTGTGCGAGTGTAAGTAAATCTGTGTGTGTAAGTAAATCTGTGTGTGAGTGTAAGTAAATCTGTGTGTGAGTGTATGTAAATCTGTGTGTGAGTGGTAAGTGTAAATTAAATGTCTATGGGTAAATGTCAGTGTCATAGTGAATGTGTGTATAAGTTATCATAGTGAATGTGGTGTATAGTGGTAAGTGTGTGTGTGTGTGACCGCATGTGTATAAGTGTAAATGTAAGTGTCTATGGGTAAATGTAAGTGTCATAGTGAATGTGTGTATAAGTGTCATAGTGAATGTGTGTATAAGTGTAAGTGTGTGTGTGTGTGTGTGTGTGTGTGTGTGTGTGTGTGTGTGTGTGTGTGTGTGTGTGTGTTCTAAATAATAATAACAATAGGCATGAAGTAAATAACACTAAGTATAATAAAAATAATAAAAATAAAATAATAAAAATAATAAAAATAATAATAAAAATAAATAAAAATAATAATAAAAATAAATAAAAAGTATTAAAACAAAATAAAAAACATAATGTTAATAAATATATGAGTTAAAGCATAAAGCAGAAAGTTAACAACGTAAAGCAGATAAGTTAAAGCAGTAAAACATGAGTTAAAGCAGTAAAACATGAGTTAAAGCAGTAAAACAGTAAAACAAAAGCATACTAATCCCCCCTTGGTGTTAGGTAACACCTCTATTGATTTACTGATTTACTGCTTTAAGGTATGTAATGTATATAATGAATATGTGAGTTAAAGCAGTAAAACATATGAGTTTAAAGCAGTAAAACACGAGTTAAAGCAGTAAAACAGTAAAACAAAAGCATACTAATCCCCCTAGGTGTTAGGTAACACCTCTATTGATTTACTGATTTACTGCTTTAAGGTATGTAATGTTAATAAATATGTGAGTTAAAGCAGTAAAACATATAAGTTAAAACAGTAAAACATGAGTTAAAGCAGTAAAACATGAGTTAAAGCAGTAAAACAGTAAAACAAAAGCATACTAATCCCCCCTGGTGTTAGGTAACACCTCTATTTGATTACTGATTTACTGCTTTAAGGGTATGTAAGGTTAATAAATAGGTGAGTTAAAGCAGTAAAACATATAAGTTAAAGCAGTAAAGCAGAAAGTTAAAGCAATAAAACATGAGTTAAAGCAGTAAAACAAGTAAAACAAAAGCATACTAATCCCCTAGGTGTTAAGTTAACACCTCTATTGATTTACTGATTTACTGCTTTAAGTCATATAAAAATTGTTTTTAATAAAAATGTTTAAGTTGGCCTAAAATTGGATGGGCTAAAATTGCCATGGACAGACCAAAGGGCTGGTCGTGTGTTTATAAGTGTAAATGTAAGTGTAAGTGTCTATGGTGAGTGTACAGTGCCATAGTGAATGTGTGTATAAGTGTACGTGTGTGTGTGTATTGTGTGTGTGTTTGTGACGCTGTGTATAAGTGTAAATTAAGTGGTCTATGGGTTAAAGATGTAAGTGTCATTGGAATGTGTGTTATAAGTGTTCATAGTGAATGTGTGGTTTAGTGTCATAAGTGAATGTGTGTGTGTGTGTGTGCCGCGTGTGTGTGTGTTTTGTGTGTGTGTGTGTGTGTAGTGTGTGTGTGTGTGTGTGTGTGTGTGTGTGTGTGGTGTGCACGGATGGAAATAAGTTAGGATAGATCCATACAGGTCAGGTTCCTACATGACCTCATGTTAGCACAGATACCTACCCAAAGGGTAGGCATCAGTTACCTGGATGAGCTCAAGGCGGGGTGGAGGCTAGGTGGCAGGAGTAGGAAGGTGTAGGCTACAGGTGTAAGGTGTACGCTAGGTTAGGT
>JABUQX010097029.1:10000-37780 GCA_015478945.1 Trachelipus rathkii
ACCCATGGATATAACGATGTGAAATCTAGGTAGTTAAGTTTGGTTTTTCCGTCTGTGGGCGGATAATAGTAGACGAATGGCTCAGTTCGACCTCCATATAGAGCTTCCCCTATATGTAATTTATTATTAGCAACATCATTGCCTACCCTATTGACAAAATGACCTAACCCTTCTTCATCGAGTGGTTCGGGAGTGTTCATGAACCGTACCTTACATTCCTCTTTCATCTTTTTCCATTCACAACCCCATACCCTAACCACTTCGAAACCTTTAGATCTATAGGCTGCTTCCTGGAGCATAGTTACTCTATACCGATCAAGACTCCCAACATCCCGGTGTTGTTTTCTTCCTTCTTCACATGCTTGATGCCCATGCCAAATACAACCATGGAACAAATACACTATCCTTTTCTTTTCAACAGGTCCTTTACGATCTTTTTCAGCTGCATCATCCATAGCCTTCCATTCTTGTTCATTCTTTGTTTTTAAAGTTTCATCTACAACTAAATTTTTAAGTTTCACAAACTCTGATCCGTTAATACCATTGTATTTTGTCACAGGAACCTCAGCATATCCGTCAGGGAAAGCTGCTCTGTTCTTCAGTTTAAATCCTCGCTCTCCACCATTGCGTGCATGCTCGATATTTTGACCTGTATACCGTTGCATAAACTCCAACCATTTGATAGCCTCATAGGAATACGATTTCTGACTATCTCTACCTATATGAGCGATAGTATTAGGTTCCATGAAATGGGCTTTAAAAGTCTTGAAACATAGAGCTGCTATAGTGCAACATTCAGTTAAACAATCAATTTTAAACATGTCCCTAAACATTTTACGAAAAGCTTCAAAACTTCGGCGTAAAATATCTACATCTTGCACACAATATTTTGTACATTCAGCTTTAATATCATACACGCGCCCAGCGAATGTGGCATACCATTTTGTAAACTCTTTTTTCTCATCATCATTCATTCTATCAATCTCGAACATATCCTGAGAAGGAATAGGACCTACATAATCAAGATTGTTATGTGTAAGAAACTTGTAAGGAAAGAAACCCTTAACTAGATCCCCATCAAGACCCATACATTTAGGCAAGGATTTTAAAGCACAGGGCATATAGTTAATTGTGTCTTTAAATTCAATATTGTTATACGCTGTCATTGAAATGATCTTTGTCCCTCGTTTAAGGGGATTCCCTTTAATAGCATCACCTTCAGGTCTTCCTAACAGTCTATTGTACACGAACTGCGTATCGAAACGACCACCGTTATGTGCTGCCACAACGATGGAGTCTTTTGGGTGAGCTTTAGCAAATGCTGCAATATAATTTATAAACTGATCTACAGGACATTTTTCATACTCATTTGTAGCATTCTCATTTAAATAAAAAACTTCTTTTCGTTTCGTCTTACAGCTCTTACAATTCGTTAATTCTTCTTTACTGCATTTATAACATACGATCATACTCACAAGAAGATAAGGGACCATATCGATCAGTTCATTATTAGTTTCAGGATTAATCTGAGGATTATGTTGATATGTTTCGATGTCATAGTAGAAGGTGTATGTATCGTTTTTCTTCTCCCCATCATTCTTAATTTCTATAGGTTTCATGTAGCATTTATGCTTCCCATCCTCAGGGTTATAGGTCTCATAACATACATCACAAAACATTTCCTTACATTTATGTTGTGTTGGTATTATTAAGGTGTCACAGTCTTTACATATATAAATTTTTCCACAAATATCCTTATGATTTTCTAAACATACTGCATCGTAAAAGTTACGATTGCATTTATCACAGTAATGTAGAGCCCCACCCACGATAAGTTTTCCTCGACATTCATACTTCATGCATTGTTTACAATTATAATACTCGCATTCGTACTCATGATGATGGAACATATTATCTACAAAGCTATAGCATTTCGTACAAAAAACATCCCCCCTGATATTTCTGTTACCGAGACCCTCAATGGTTAAACGTATTACGTCATTAGGAACATAGAAATAGTGTTCTTTCACTCTATCATAACCTATGACATATAAAATTTTATCTCGGTCGTTTTCCGTGGGTTTATGTACCACACTGAACTTTCTTTCCCCTTCATTACTATAAACAAAAATACGACAATCTAATGTCTTCTCTATAATAGCGAATTTATCTGAACCTAATGGACTAGCAAAATCTAATCCACAGTCCTTAGCTATTTTCTCACCCCTATCTTTCACATCTTTCGGCATAATATTAGATCCAAATCCCTTATCTTTTGGGTCTTTAGGCTTAATATCATGAGCCTCTTTCTTTTCATTATACAGTTGAGCCAACGCTATGGCTTTAAACCCACAACCTACATTGTCAGGAATGTTACATCTTTTCCCATTTATCTGTACCCTTTTGAACAGATGACACCTCTTAATTTTACTTGTTTTATAAAAGTTTGCATTTGTAGGGATTATTACACCATTCCCTTTTGGGTTGTGAACCACCTTAACCTCTATAATAAAATCGGAAAACGTGTATTGGTCTCCTGATTGAAAAGCTGCTTCAAGTCGTTCACAGAGATAGGGTACAATGTTATCATTACGTACTATTTTTTTAAACGGTATATTTACATAAAACTCATTCCTTGCCCCGTCGTTGAATGTAAAGGTGAATCGTACCTCATACTCATTATATTTGATTTGACCTCTTAAATGGGTGATTATATCCAAGATAACACGACTAAAGGCATCGGAAATATCCAGCCCTTGATTAAACACTCTATCTTCAATGACTCTTATTCTGTATTTGTGGATATCTAGAATCCCTGACTTTCTACCATACCCGATTCTCTTCATATCGATGAACTCGGCTGTGAAGTCCTCATTCTTCCGCTTTTTCTGTTAAAAAAAGAGAACATAAGATAAATAAATAGCTCACATGAGTGTAAAGTATATATATATATATATATATATATATATATATATATAATAATAATAATAAGAAGAAGAAGAAGAAGAAGAAGAAGAAGAAGAAGAAGAAGAAGAAGAAGAAGAAGAAGAGAAGAAGAAGAAGAAGAAGAAGAAGAAGAAGAAGAAGAAGAAGAAGAAGAAGAAGAAGAAGAAGAAGAAGAAGAAGAAGAAGAAGAATACTAATAATAATAATAATAACAATAATATGAAAGATGGTTATGTAAAATTGGGTTAATTCATAACTAGAAATAATATATATATATATATATATATATATATATATATATATATATATATATATATATATATATATATATAAAAACGATAATCCTAAAAGCTGAAAAATAATAAATATACACTTTATAGAACAATAATAATAATAATAATAATAATAATAATAATAATAATAATAATAATAATAATAAAGAATACACCTACCCCTCTACGTGATCCATCGGCAGCCGTGTCACATGTGGAGTCATCAGCTGTATCAACATCCATATCTTGTAGGGATTCAACAGGAGCAGCAGCAGCAGCAGCAGCACCATCAATCATTCCATCAGTATTGTTAGAAGAAGAGGGGACGATCGGTAACGTGGCGACCATTGATGCTGACGATGAGGAACCTCCTGCTCCTGCATCAGGAACCCAACGTCCTGTCCTAACAAGCTGTCGATTGACGATTGCTCGTCTTTCAGCCTCTGCAGTATTGGTCATGCTAGCTCTAGGTTCAACCAAACGACGTTTTGGCTGCTTCTTCTTACGAACAGTAACAGGTTCACCGTTACCATCTTCTACAGATCCATCATGTTGTTGTTGTTGTTGTTGTTGTTGTTGTTCTTGAGGGGTACCGTTGAGACCAGCATCATGCTTTCCATCATTAGATCCACCATTTGATCCATTTCCACCACCACTACCACCACCATTGCTACCATTGATGTAACAGAAAGGCTTGAACTGTAATAATACAAAATAAATATAATAAAACTTTTAAAAAAAAATTAATCTTTGATAATAAAATTTAAAAAATTAAATAAAATCTGAAAATTAACTTTTGTATAATAAAATTAACTTTTGTATAATTAAAAAAAATTATAAAAATCATTATAACAGTTCTGCATTCTTCCTGTACTAAACACATTGAAGATCGCCATTTTCGTTTTCGAATGCACAAGTTCTGTAATAAGAAAAAAATATTATTATTATTATTATTATCATTATTATTATTATAATTATTATTATTATTATTATTATTATTATTATTATTATTATTATTATTATTATTATTATTTTGACTCATATCATCCTTACATACACACCTAGATGCTCACAAGTTGGCTCACCGTCTATAACTATCCCAACCTCCCTCAGTCACCATTTAAATATACCCGTGTTAAAAAATATTGCGCAATCCCAACAAGCCCCGCCCCTAACAGCTGTATATATGTATATAGAGCTGTATGTATTAATGTTTCGTGTCATTAACGTACAGGTAACATCAAGATGCACATGTTACAAAAATTCATCTTCCGTTCACCATGTACATCTCTCGTGTGTGGTCCAACAGGATCAGGTAAAACGTTTGCGTTATTACAATTTTTAAAATTCCCTGACCTATTCGAGCAATATCCAGTTAAAATTATTTGGTGTTATAATGTTTATCAAGAAAAATTTAACGAGTATAAAGATATAATACAGTTTCATGAAGGTGTATATGATGTCAAAACTCTAGAAAATATTCAGGGTCATAAAGTTATAATCCTTGATGATCTGATGCATAAACTGAATGAAGATATAGCTGAAACTTTCACTGTTTACTCTCATCATTTAAACATCACTGTGTTTTTTATAACTCAGAACATTTTCCATCAGAATAAGTATATGAGAGATGTGTCTTTAAATACTCAATATTTAATATTGTTTGGTCAAAGAAGAGACGTAAGTCAGATTAATGTATTAGCCACCCAAATGTTCCCGAATCAAAGAAAAGAATTTTTAAAGGTATATAAGGAAGTTACATCTGTACCTCATGGTTATTTAGTATGTGATCTTCATCCTAAGAACACACATAGAGTATTGTTACGTACAAACATCCTACCTACAGAAACTGAAACTGTTTACATTCCTGAATAAAAATGAGCAAGTTAGTGAAAAAATATTTACCCATTATAAAAAATTATAGGAAACTTAGTAAAGCTGAAAAAACCAAACATCTACAAAATTCAGCTTTCGCTCGATGTATCTGTGAAGTGTGTCTTAATCTTATAAATAATAATGTGCCCATAAAAGAACATCAGAAACAAAAGCTACGTCGACATAGTAACATCATTAAAAAACTTACTCGTAAAATTAAAAAGAAGAATTTTGTAAAAAAAAAGAAATTACTGTTGAAAGGAAGTGGTGTATTCCTACCCTTGTTATTTTCTATTGTAGGCCCTGTTCTATCCAGATTGCTGGGTAGTCAAAACTAATAATAATAATAATGAAGAAAGTTGCTATTATACCCTTCTCAGATTACGAAAAAATGAATAATAATAATAATAATACATATCAACAACAACAACAACATCAGCAACAACAGACTCAACCTATTGCTTTATATGATCCTAAACTACAGCAAATGTCAAGTATCGAAAACGAACTCGGTCAAATTTTAAATTCACATATGAACATTCATGATAAAAGAGTTAAATATCAAGAGGTATTACAAAAATTAATAGAATTGAAAGAAAAATACACCATTGATAATACATCAGTGTCTACAAACGAGCATGAAGAAACAGAAGGTAATAAGGATTTTAAAAACATTTTAGAAACCAGTCTACCTCCTACAATAAAAAATAAAGGCTTAGCGTTATATAATACATTAAAAGGGCAAATTAATTGGGACACTACAGGGCAAATTGTGATAGATGGCAGTCCCATTATAGGATCAAATATCGTGGATTTGGTTTCGGATCTTGTTCGCAATTGGAAAAGAAATCCAGTTATAGGATGGAATATAATAAAACAAAAATTAAGAACCATTAATTTTCCAAAAAGTTTAATATTAAATATGGATCGCTTAGCTGATGTAGAAAACGTGTATTCTACACCTAAGGCTATAGCTTCAGGCTCTTCACCTGGTGTGATATCAACACCTTCATCTTTAGGGTTATTCAGAAAACGAAATAACAAACAACCTTACCCTAGCGCAAAGAAATTACGAAAAAAGATAAGTGTAAGTCGGGAATGGTTAAAAATGTAAGCCTAAGGCTATATTACAAGAGAAATCCATTAGGGTTAAGAAAAAACATAACATTACGCAATAGTTATAAGCCACGCCCCTTCATTCTTGTTAGGGCTACAGTTTTAGGGTTAGCTATGTATAAACCGGTTTGTTGCATCATCTTTCGTTATTGTGAGAGAGAGAGAGGCTTACATTCTTCTTAAAAGAGGGATAGCTGAAGCTCATCATTAGTTGAACGTCTGACATTAAACTATAAACATGGTTTCTCTTGTGAATAATAAATTTGTAACCGATATTATAGCATGGAAGGTATCTCATCCTAAAAATATTGTAAATTTAACTTTCCATCGCAAGTCGAGTGGTGAACGTTACTTTACTTGCACTGATTCCTCTCATCCACCTAACAGATCTTTATTCCTATCAAGTGAAGAATTAAGTCGTGTATTTGATGAAGTTAATACATGGATAAATGAAAAGTACATTTCATCGTCTGTAACAAATTCCTGGGGTGTTGCGATCAATGGCGGAGAAGAAGACGATTCAAAAAGGTTAACTCTTGTTTTTGCGTTACATAACAATATCGAATCCATCGATTTACGTGTTTGGTGGAGACCTAATTCAACTGGAATTTTCCGCCCCACTTCATACGGTGTTTGTGTAAGTGGTCGTGAAAATATTACAGCCTTTATCAAAATGCAAGAAGAAATATCTAAACGTATGGTTGAAGTTGATTTACTGGATGAACTCATTAATTTGTCACATGGTATACTATACACAATATATGATGAACACAAGATGATCGAATCAAAGGATCCCGGAGTTATTGATGCTATCGATCTTGAAAAATTCACCTATCTTTATGACAAAGAAATGAAAATATCAGGATACAGTGAACAATCTTTGAAAATATCGGCCCGTGATATTTACACATATGTCACGAACCAAGGCCTAAGTAGTTTAGAACAATATATTGAGTGTACACAGTATATGTTAAATGTTAAACCTCATTCTTGTTAAATATATATATATATATATATATATATATATATATATAAATGTAATATTTTTTATTTATTATATGTAAACACTTTAAAACATATTATGTAAGATGTATATTAAAATTGCTTTTTTCTTACGAATGTTTCTTTATCCTGTGTTATATATATATATGATTTTTTATTTTTATATGTCAGTGTTAATAATGGAGGCTAAGGATGTGGTTGATAAATATTATTTCGATGTGAAACAACCTTATAGTTATGGAGGGTTTTCAAGGTTTGCATCAAAGTTCCCTCAACTTAATAAAAAAGAATTGAAAAAATATTTAGAAGGAGAGGATGCATTTACGTTACATAAACCTATACGGAAAAAATTTCCGACACGAAAGACCATAGCCCCTTACTTAGATAATGTATGGCAATTAGACTTAACAGATATGATAAGATATAAAGTATACAATGATGACTATCAATATATTCTTTTCGTAATAGATGTATACTCACGATACTTATGGTTAAAGGCTTTAAAAGATAAAAAGTCAAAAACAGTTGCATTAGCTGTTAGAGAAATTATAAATAAAGAAGGACGCTATCCTCATTTACTATGGACAGATCAAGGTTCAGAATTTTTAGGTAAAGAGTTTCAAGAAATAGTTACAGATTATGGTATAGGATACTATAATACATTCTCTGTTAATAAAGCAGCAATAGTTGAAAGAGTGCAAAGAACTATAAAAGAAAGAATGCATAGATATTTTACGAAAATGAACACATTTAAGTATATAGATATACTACAAGATCTAGCTTACTCTTATAATAGAAGTTACCATCGTACAATTAAGAAGACGCCAACAGAAATGATGAAAACAATGCCAACGAAACATATTAACACAGATCGTAAAATAAAAGATAGTACGGATGTTAAAGTTGGAGATTATGTGAGAGTATCGAGATTAGGTGAAAATTTCAGAAAAGGGTATGAACAGGGATGGTCAAAGGAAGTCTTTAAAGTAGATGCCATTAGAGAATTCCCTAAAGATGGTTTAAAATTATACTATATTGAGGATTTAGATGGTGAAAAATAAAAGGGGGGGTTCTAGCAAATACAAATACAGAAAATACGATTCGATCCCGAGAATCATGAGTATAAAATAGAAAAAATATTAGGTTCTAAAGGGAAAGGTAAAAATAAACAGTATCTTGTCAAATGGGTAGGCTACCCTATGAAGTTTAATAGTTATATAAAGGCTAGTGAAATTAAGAAACAGTGATTAGTACATATTGTGACAATGGAGAGCGAAGATCATCTCTATCTAACGCTGCCTTCTTCGGCATCTCAATGGATCTGTATCCTAGTAATAAAATATCAGACTATACAACCCAATTATTGAATCCTATAAAACTAGAACGAGAAGTGTATGAAGCAGGATTATGTGAGATGATAATAGATGCTGATGTTGAGAATATACCAGAGACCCATTCTGCGTTTATAATATTTAGAAATTCAGGACATGTTAAAAATGTATTAAAAATTAATGCTAATATGACCATTGTCAAACATGATGAAAAAGATTATTTCTATGAAAAATATTATATAAATCGAGGTCTTTATAAATCTGTTACTGATGTGTTCGTGGCTTTAAACAAAAAATTTGAAACAAGTCAGTTATGTAAAGATTTAGTTTTTTTAGTAAACCCTTTAACGAGGATAACGCATTAATCACTTTAAAATCTCAAGCTCATGTGAATTTGAAAGATAGAAGTTTATTTATTTTCCACCCTTCAGAATGGTTTCGTAAATGTAATTATGGTCGTGAAGACCCTGTATTGCAAAATAATGATATCAAAACATCTGTAAAGGATCTAATACGATATATACCGACGATGGAAGAGCATGTGTCAAAAATTGACACCGAGAGCTCATTACATTTTGTATGCCTACCTTCTAAGATGTTTCAAGATCCAGGTGTAGCGTATGTTTACAGTGATATTGTTGAATCTCAGTATGTAGGCAGTACTAAAACTCAGTTGCTTAGAGCTGTACATTTTCCTAAAGATACGAGAATTATAAGTTTTCCTAGTGTACATTATATACCTTTGAATAATGCACATTTTAGAACTATAAGAGTGTATATAAGAGATGTCGAGGGAAAATCATACCCATTTGCAGTTGGTACTGCTATGTGTAAAGTGCATATAAGACGTAAGCTCCGTTAAGTAATAATAATAAGGATGGAGACAGAAAGAGTCTTTAAAGGTTCAAGAATGCAGAGGGGTTACGGTTTAGGTGGAATGTTCGCTTCATTGTTTCGTCGAGCTGTCCCTTTACTTAAATCGGGTGGTAAATATATAGCTAAAAAAGCAGTAAGAACAGGAATAGACACTATCCAGGACATCATGACAGGGGTTGAACCTAGGACAGCTGTTAAACGAAGAATAGCAGACACGTCGGATGATATATTTGACACTGTAAAACGCCGAGTACGTAGAAAGCTTACGGGGAGAGGGAGAGGTAGAAAAACGAAAAGAAGACGTGTCAATAATAAGAATAATTCTAAGAAAAGGAAAAAATGTAAAAAACTAAAACATGCTAAGAATGGTAACAAAGAAAACAAGAGTTTAAAAAGTGAAAATTGTAAAAAAAAAAAAAAAAATATCTTTGCTATTATATATATATATATATATATATATATAGGTGTAATTGTAAAATATGATCATTAAGTTTTTAGCACCCTTGAAGGCAACATGCACCTCCTTCATCATTCAAGTCCTTGTTGTTGCAAGAGTGAATTAGATTTGTTCACCCTACCTGCCACCCAGATTTCTGTTCAGGATAGTAATTTTATTTGTATCAATCCAGTTCATGCGACTACAAATACAGATGTACCTCTTGAATTCAATATCCCAGGCGCTTCTGATCAGTACTTAGATCCAGCGGGTGTGTTTTTATATTTGAAAATTAAATTAGTTAATGAAGATGGCTCAGATCTCACTGATGATGCCCACTCTGTGTTTCCTACATCGAATTTCTTATATTCAGCTTTTAGTCAAATAGAAGTATTTTTAAACGAGACATCGCTTGGTGCTTCTGTAGCAAGTTATCCCTATAGAAGTTATATAGAGACCTTACTTAATTTTTCTCTAGATGCTAAATCATCAACTTTACAAGCCTGCGGCTACTATAACATAGACGAAGATAGTAAAATCGCAGATATCTATACGAAGAATAAAAGTAAACCTTTGACTTACTATGGGAGAATCAATGGCGATATATTCTCTCAAGAGCGCCTTATTCTACCATCAGTCGATACCAGAATACGATTAACACGATCAACCCCCCAATTCGCTCTAAACGTTAAAAGTAAAGCCGCTGCAACAACTACAGCTCCTACTCCAGTGTTTCAGATTCTTGAAACATTTCTCTATGTACGAAAAGTAAAATTATCATCAGCACGACATATGGAGATAGAAAAAAGTCTTTTAACGGATACTGCAAAATATCCAATTCGACGAATTGAAACTAAAATCTTTAATTTTGCAGCAGGCCTCTCGACCATAAATCTTGACAATATAATTACAGGTGTGCTCCCTCAAAGTGTTATACTAGGTCTCGTGTCTCATACTGCAGTTGTGGGTCAGTATACTGAAAACCCTTTCATTTTTAAACCTCATGGACTTCAGGAAGTAGGTCTTTATGTTAATGGTTGCTCATTCGGACTACCCTATAAGTTAGAAACCAGGGAAGACGGTGTAACTCTAGCTTCGAGGCCTTTTTACGAATTATTTAGAAACACTTCGTCTGGCTTTGACACAGGGACGGGGATAGATAGCCTCTCGTATGCGAAGAATTGTAATTTATATGCCTACAATCTTACAGCTGATCAAGCTCCTGTAGGCGCTAACCATTTGAACATCGTGAAGACAGGAACTCTAGACTTAAGGTTACAGTTTGAAAAACCATTAACTAAAGCTATATCTGTGGTGCTATATTTGGATTATCAGCAGTTGATTGAGATTGATAGGCTCCGAAACATCTTGCTTAGTTATTGAACTGATTCATAGGAAAATGAACGAACAAGAGTTACATTATTTTTTCAAAGATGAGAAAAAGTTAAGAGGGATTCGAGCCATAGACGAAATATCTTCTGTAATTTTGAATACGAATGAAGCTTTAATCGTGAACACGTCAGAGAGGTCCAGAGCCTACGGCCATTGGCTATTATTTTTTAAAGTCAAGCCACATGTAATGGTTTTTGTCGACTCTCTGGCACTCAATGGGTTAATTAATAGTCAGAGGTTTCATCAATTCCTTAAAAACAATGAGATTCATCATGTTCTTCAGCTAAATCATCCAATACAGCCTATAGCGTCTGAGAAATGCGGTCTTTATATTATATATTTTTTACATAAGTTGCTGAAGAAGATCCCTCTAAATAAAATCATATCGGCCTTTAATTTTAAGCGGCTGAATTTAAATGATCTATTAGTGTCCAATTTCGCTTTCAATGTAATGAAATAATATATATATATATATATATAAGTAGATAGCAGTATATATATATATATATATATATATATATATATATATATATATATATATATATATATATATATATATATATATATGTTAAAATTGTAATTTTTTTCACTATGTTAAGTGTATAAAACATGTAATTTTTTCTGTATGTATTGTTTTTTTTTTTAAAAATAAATAAATAAATAAAAATGTATTTTATTCCATCCTTATTTTTTTTCATCTATATAACAATGAAAAAAATGCTATAAATAAAAAAGAAAAGTTACAAAATAAAAAAGAAAAGTTAAAAATAAAAAGAAAATAAAAAAGAAAAGTCACAAAAGAAAAAAAGAAAAGTTACAAAATAAAAAAGAAAAAACAAAGGTCGTATATAAAAAAATAAAAAATAAAATGCTAACTGAAAAAAATATTAACTGGATTAAAATAGAAAATAGAAAAAAAAAAAAAAAAAAAAAAAAAAGACAACTTAGATTCTTTAGAGTGTGTTGATCCGTGTTGGTCAGCGAACCCGCGTTCGCGTCAGCAGGAGCGCGCCCGTTTCGCGTCGGTTCGCGCCGGCGGGTGCGCCTGCGGGCGCGCGCACGCGCCGGCGCGAGGGCCTGTTGACACACCCCACCATACTCAAGGAAGTCTCAACCATTCATATTCGAACTCTATATTCTTATAAACATATATTAAAACATCAATATTGTGTTATTATACAAATATTTACTAACTACACTGGAGTCAGCACCGATGCCGGGGCTAACTCAAACTCCACAGATTCAGACTCCTTTCTCCTTCTTCTATACACTATCCAAATTTCATTCTTCTACGATCACTTTATTTTTTTCTTGAGGGGTTTCATCCCCCTTTTTATGGGTCTCCTGAAGCCCTCACGATATTATAACCCCCAATTTCGTATTCAGCATGGTCAATTACATATATAAAGACATCAATATTGTATTATTATACAAAAAAAATTTTTTTTTAACTCCGCACCGCAGTTGCTCCAGCACCGGTGCCGGAGCCAACTCCTCAGATTCACATACCAAGTATTTCTAGAAACTCAACTCTGCATCCTCTCACCAAATTTCATCCAATTATGAACACTTTAATTTTTTGAGGGGTTTCATCCCCCTTTTTAAGGGTCTCCTGATGCCCCCATAATATTATAACCCACAATTTCGTATTCAGCATAGCAAATTACATATATAAAGACCTTGAGATCACCTTATTATACAAATATTTTTTTTTTTTTTTAACTCCGCACCGCAGTGGCTCCAGCACCGGTGCCGGAGCCAACTCCTCAGATTCACATACCAAGTATTTCTAGAAACTCAACTCTGCATCCTCTCCCCAAATTTCATTCTGCTATGAACACTTTTTTTTTTTTTTTTGAGGGGTTTCATCCCCCTTTTTAAGGGTCTCCTGATGCCCCCACAATATTATAACCCCCTGTTTCGTATTCAGCATGGTCAACTACATATATAAAGACATTAATATTGTATTATTATACAAATATTTTTTTTTTTAACTCCGCACCGCAGTGGCTCCAGCACCGGTGCCGGAGCCAACTCCTCAGATTCACATACCAAGTATTTCTAGAAACTCAACTCTGCATCCTCTCACCAAATTTCAGCCAATTATGAACACTTTAATTTTTTTTTTTGAGGGGTTTCATCCCCCTTTTTAAGGGTCTCCTGATGCCCTCACAATATTATAACCCTCAATTTCGTATTCAGCATGGTCAATTACATATATAAAAACATTAATATTGTATTATTATACAAATTTTTTTTTTTATTAACTCCGCTCCGCAGTTGCTCCTGCACCGGTGCCGGAGCCAACTCCTCAGATTCACATACCAAGTATTTCTAGAAGCTCAGCTCTGAATCCTCTCACCAAATTTCAACCAATTACGAACACTTTTATTATTTTTTTTTTTTTGATGGGTTTCATCCCCCTTTTTAAGGGTCTCTTGATGCCCCCACAATATTATAACCCCCTGTTTCGTATTCAGCATGGTCAACTACATATATAAAGACATTAATATTGTATTATTATACAAATATTTTTTTTTTAACACCGCGCCGCAATGCTCCGGAGCCAGCACCGGAGCATATGCTAACTCAAACTCCATATATTCAGACTCCTTTCTCATTCTTCTAAACACTATCCAAATTTCATTCTGCTACGAACACTTTTTTTTTTTTTTTTTTGAGGGGTTTCATCCCCCTTTTTAAGGGTCTCCTGATGCCCCTACAATATTATAACCCACAATTTCGTATTCAGCATGGTCAACTACATATATAAAGACATTAATATTGTATTATTATACAAATATTTTTTTTTTTTAACTCCGCACCGCAGTGGCTCCAGCACCGGTGCCGGAGCCAACTCCTCAGATTCACATACCAAGTATTTCTAGAAACTCAACTCTGCATCCTCTCACTAAATTTCAACCAATTACGAACACTTTTTTATTTTTTTTTTTGATGGGTTTCATCCCCCTTTTTAAGGGTCTCCTGATGCCCCCACAATATTATAACCCTCAATTTCGTATTCAGCAGGTTCGAATACATATATAAAGACCTTAATGGCACCTTATTACACAAATATTTTTATTAACACCGCACCGCACTGGCTCCGACTCCGGAGCAGACATCTACTTAAACTCCACATATTCAGACTCCTTTCTCATTCTTCTAAACACTATCCAAATTTCAGCCAATTACGATCACTTTATTTTTTTTTTGATGGGTTTCATCCCCCTTTTTAAGGGTCTCCTGATGCCCCCACAATATTATAACCCCTTGTTTCGTATTCAGCATAGCAAATTACATATATAAAGACCTTGAGATCACCTTATTATAAAAAATATTTATTTTTTTTTTAACACCGCGCCGCAATGCTCCGGAGCCAGCACCGGAGCATATGTCTACTTAAACTCTACAAATTCAATCTTTAAAATACACTCATGTCTTATTTTTCTATGCTAATATCTTCCAGACTTGGTTAATAATAATAATAATAATAATAATAATAATAATAATAATAATAATAATAATAATAATAATAATAATGCTGACAGGGATAATACTAATGCTAATATAAATACACGTTCTAAAAATTATATATATATATATATATATATATATATATATATATATATATATATATATATATATATATATATATATATATATATATATATATATATATATATAAAGTTATTGACCTGAATACTTTTTCCTTCTCTCAGAGGACTTTTTTTTTCTCGAACACAACAGTAATAGGTCTACGTAAATATATTTCAAGTCCATGACGATCCGCTTATATATATATAATTTAGTCGTGAAAAAAAAAAAGGATCTCGATAATGTTATGCAATAAAAACAGGTTTTGAAAAAAAAAACGTTTTTTAGCCCCACCCCCCGTTGTTGTTGTTGTTGTTGTTGTTGTAGTTCTTCTTCTTATTTCTTCTTCTTCTTCTTCTTCTTCTTCTTCTTCTTCTTCTTCTTCTTCTTCTTCTTCTTCTTTCTCTCTCTCTCTCTCTCTCTCTCTCTCTCTCTCTCTCTCTCTCTCTCTCTCTCTCTCTCTCTCTCTCTCTCTCTCCTCCCCCGTTCATTTTCTTATAATAATAATAATAATAAACGAATAAATAAATAAATAAAATAAACGAATAAATAAATAAATAAATAAATAAATAAATAATTTTTTTTTAACTGAAAAAAAAAAAAAAAAAAAAAAAAACTGCGAATGCAACTTTTTAAAGAAATTTCATTTCATTTTATTTTTAACAACATGATATATATAGTATAATTGTATTGGATTCTGAGATAATATTTACGGACATATGAGTGAACATAAAAACATTGGGTAATATGCCCTTGAAAATGAAACCCCGCCCAGATCTCTTCTCTCTCTCTCTCTCTCTCTCTCTCTCTCTCTCTCTCTCTCTCTCTCTCTCTCTCTCTCTCTCTCTCTCTCTCTCTAAATGAGTAAATAAATAAATAAATAAATAAATAAAATAAACGAATAAATAAATAAAATAAACGAATAAATAAATAAATAAATAAATAATTTTATCTGATAATAACAAATGAATGGTGTTTTTAAAGAAATAGTAACTTTTTATCAACTCTATATTATATAAATATATATATATATATATATATATATATATATATATATATATATATATATATATATATATATATATATATATATATATATATATATAGTTATATATATATATATATATATATATATATATATATATATATATATATATATATATATATATATATATATATATCAAAGCCTACATACCTTCAATATGGTTTGTTATATATATAGCACCACTTTTATTTTTCTGATTTTTTTCTTCAGAAATGAAGTTTGTTTTCACACGTGTTTCATCGACCTGTATAAAGAACTTGTATAATTCTATAGTATTCAGGACTCATATATATATACATTTTTGGACCTCAGAAGACTATGTAACATTATGCAATAAATATAAACCACACCCCCTTCTTCTTCTTCTTTTTTTTTCTCCTTCTTTTTAACATTAACTTATATAATGCTTAAAAAAAGAATTAATAATAACGTCAGTAAGAATAATAATAATAATAATAATAATAATAATAATAATAATAAATAATCATAATAACATTAAGAAAATTGAGTTAACATTACGCAATATTTCATTGAACTGGCTCCTCCTTTTTCTCTCTCTCTCTCTCTCTCTCTCTCTCTCTCTCTCTCTCTCTCTCTCTCTCTCTCTCTCTCTCTCTCTCTCTCTCTCTCTCTCTCATTACCTATCAATTTCTTCTCATTCTTCTTCTTCTTCTTCTTCTTCTTCTTCTTCTTCTTCTTCTTCTTCTTCTTCTTCTTCTTCTTCTTCTTCTTCTTCTTCTTCTTCTTTTTAGCATTTAACTTATATAACGCTTAAACTAAAATTTCTTTCCTTTATTCCTCTCCGTAATAATAATAATAACAAAATAATAATAATAATAATAATAATAATAATAATAATAATAATAATAATAATAATAATAATAATAATAATAATAATAATAATAATAATAATAATAATAATAATAATAATAATAATAATAAACATACACACTTATTGATTGAAGCGGAGTCGGATCCTGAGTAAGATCCGCGCCCGGAGCCCAGAGGCTGAACCAAAACGCCACCGCGCCCGGAGCCGGAGTCGGAGTCGGAGTTGGAGTCGGAGTCGGAGTCGGAGTCGGAGTCAGAGTTGGATTCAGAAATGCATATGATGAGGATGATTTTCAACTCGATTCGTTTCTCTTCGAGAAACGAATCTTCGACATAATAATAATAATAATAAATAATAATAATAATAATAATGGGGATGTGTATGTGTATGCGCACGTGCGCGTAATAAAAAAAATAATACAAACAAACACAGACAAACCTTAGGTTTGTCTGTTTGTCGAATTAATAGCCCTTCGGGCTATTAATTCTCCCCCTAAGCCTAATATATCTCTATTCATTTATATAGAAAAAAGTGGCCTCGGGACTGGCCCCATAACTACTGAGTATTACTGCAAATAGTTATATATCTCTTTTGTATTATGCTTCCGCTGTAATATTTTGGTCAAGATTTAGCAGTGCTGATCAAAAGTATAAATTTAAATGAAAACTTTACCTCAGTTCATCCATTCCAATTTTATCAGTTACAAAGTACTAAAAAATATTTGAAGTCAAATGGAGTTGTGAACAACTTGTGAATCATTTACCTAATTTTTTGTAATTTTGAATTGAGATTGTCAATTAAAATCAATTAAAACTTCTGCATACTTTATTAACTAAACTTTTAGTCGTAAGTAAGCATTAAAGATTTATTTACATAGCTCTCATTTTTTCCTCCAAATCATTTTAGTTTCAATGAAGGGATTTCTTTTAGTAGCAAGTAGAAAGCTCGCCTATTGATTTCCATTGACTGCGGCGACTCATTTCATGGATTTTGTCATGAGATTTTTCGTGTTCGGCAGAATCAGGAGAGAATACGTTTGTATTGTGGAGAAGGTGTGGCGCTATGTGGTTCCTTTATTTTGTGGTAACAAAGTGTCTGTACCGCAATTTTCTGTGGGGTTAGTCCCAATTGCGCTTAGGTTGGTGTTCCTGTAGTCTCCCTGGTTTATTTGAGCGGATTTAATTAACGTTATCATACTTTAATTGAAGAAAAACAATTGTTTTTCTGAAATTGATTCCTAAAACTCCGCTTTTTTTTTTTTTTTTTTTTTTTTTAATTGTCGTACAGATAGTGAGTATCTTGTGATGGCATTTAAAGTCCTGCTAATTCAAATTTGGAGAGAAAACCTATGCATGTTTTAGGACGACCCGGCCCACGTGAGAAACCTGAAGATCAAAGCGAACATGAGGCTCTGTTGGTCTTATGCGCTTTGCTTTTTTTAGCTTGTGTTTTAATGGCCAGAACGAGGTCGCAACAAAAAGCAATCAGAGCTGTTCTTTAACACTACTGATATATACCGTTGCCTCAGTATATATGGGTATATTATATATTGTATATGTACTAGTATGATCGGTATTTACTGGTTTAGTCTACTTAGTTTATAGTCATACTGGGCAATATCACGGTCATCGTCCTTCACATTGCTAGCGCTGGATATCGTTGACTAGTATATATATGGTCTCATGGGTTACGTGCCTGCTATTACGGGTGGCTTTTTCTGCCTGGTCCAGCGTATTCTTTACTTCCATTTTGAGGGTCTACTCACGGTGAGGCGGTCCGGTGCCATTATGGGCTTTCTTTTTCTTTGTTATATATCCTACTTATTTTATCTATTTCTTTTTATTATCTGTTTTATATAGGTATTATCTTGTATATTTAGTTTATATCCATGATTGCCTATAAAATTTTCGATTTTAGGGGAGATGTTGAGGGTGGTGTGCATGCCATGCTATTTGCATATAATCTTTCACTCTCATATATACTCTCTTACTTCATCTATTACTTCTTATCTTTTTATCTCTCATTTTTATTGTCTTCTATCTTCACTCTTTGGTAATTCTTCCATATTTATTTTTTCATATTAAAAAGTTTTTCCTATTTAATTTATTAATTTTTAGATCATTATATGACCGTTTTTCTCACTCCCGTATTGTCCTTTGTTCTATTTGTACTTGTCCTTTGTTTGTTCTTTGTCTTGATTACCTTTATTTATAGTTCCCTACTTTTTCGAGTTTTTGTTTCTTTCCAAACGTGGGTCTTTTCATTCAGTACCTATCCTGACACCTTCCGAGGTACTTGTCCTTGTTTTGTCTTGCACCCTGTCTTCGACCTGGCTCTCTCTCCTTCTTCTCTCTCTCTTCTGTTCTCTTCTCTTCTATTCTCTCTCTGGCTCTCTTTTCTACCTAATCTCTCATCTCTCTCTCGCTCCTTCTCTATATCTCTCCTTTATTCTATCTCTCTTTCTTCTATCATTCTTATGTCTGCCTCTGCAAAGCCCTTATTTTCAAGGGACTGCCAGTGTGCGCGCGTCGCGGGGCTTGTTTTTAAACAATCAGGATCACTACAAATTTCCCATTTTCCACAACCTTACCCTACGATGCTCTCCCCACCAAATTACTATCTCGCACTGGACCTGGCTGCTTGCCCCGCTTCAACCCGTTTTTGCCTCGCCCCTCGCCTGCGTACGGCGGGGGGGGGGTGGGTGGGGGGGCGCCATGATGAGTCAATCAAGATTCGCGGTGTCTTTAAAGGGAGGTGGAGATTAAAATTTTGAGTAGGATTCAACACAAGATAAGATTGAATGAGAATCACAGAACAGAGGTGGTCTTTAAGGTAACGAAGAGGCATATCTGCAATGCGACTAGTCTGGAGTTGGATTATCAACACGTAAATCTTCATGTGCCGACCAGCACCCTTACCCCCTTGTGCTACGAGGTGTGGCGCTTAAGTGTGGTGGACGTAACGTTCCTACGAATTTCGAGTGGGATATAAGTAAAAGTTCCCTAGTCGACTACTTTTTGTTGCCGCTTACGGTACCTAAGGAAAAAGAGATAAAGCACCACACCACAATCGCGGCCGCAAAGATTAGAGGGTCCAAGTGAAACTAGGAAAGAACAGCGACAGTTGATATCAAGTCTTTGCCTTTGGCCTCTGACCTCTATCCTCAACACAGCTCCCGGGGTGAATTTACCTGCCTGAGCCCGCCCAGACTATGAGTAGCATGTACTTCCAATATACAAGTGGCGTGATGAGGTGCCTTTGTATAAACTGGAGTATACTGTGAAGAGGATAGTAAAAATAAAAAAAAGAATATGTCTCGTCAGTCTAAAACGACAGTAACTCTCCCAAGCTTCTCTTTGAAGGCCCTGTCTTAAGCTATAAACTTTCGTTGTGAGTGAGATTTTCCAATACATTTTTGTTTATATTAAGTTGGCCAAAAATGTTTATATTGTCCAACATGGAGGCGACGAGAGGACCATCCGAAAGAGATAGGAAGTATAAGGTGTCTTACAGAGGGGAGATTGTAGAAGTTGAGTTTAAAAGACATACTTGAACATTTCCACAAGGTTACACCCGACGACCGGCCAACTCCGGAAATCTATCTCTTCAAGATAGCAAAATGCATAGAATCTGGTAAGATTGACGATTTGGAAAAAATTTATAGAATTAAAAAAAGAAGGATGCAGAATTGAAATGAGTTGAAGAATGAGGGTCGAAGTCATTTCGCATCTATGAGTGAATAGAGAGTTTAGATGTGGCAGCAGATGAGAAGATCTTAATGAAAATAGGAATAACCGTAGAGATAGACTAGAACACCCCACCCTGAGGAACACCCATAACCGACTATTGACAAGAAAAGGAAGGAAAGGAAGTTCGGCCCCGCCCAATCACAAACCAGGCCGGACTATGAGCATTTTGAAAAGAAAACTAAGAACATAAATAAGTAAGCAAAGAGGAGGCAGGAAACCCAAAGGAGGGGAGCCGTTTGGGAGAGGCAGTGACGGTGCCAAATATCTCGGGGTCAAATGCTTTGGAATATGTCAAGGAACCACCACGAAAGTCTCCCCGTAGTTTCTAGGGTGAAAAAAAAAAAACCATAAAATCATAAGATAGGAAAGTATAACTCGCAGTAAAAGCCATAAAAAGACAGAACCTCCGGCGCCGAAGCGTACCTTGGCGATCGGAAAGAAGTGCATGAGATCCAGATGATTCCAAGAAGTTGGAGACGGTGAAGAAGAGTTTTCAAAAAGATACTTTGAGAATACAGGTAAGAGCTAATAAGGGCGAATAGTTAAGAAAAGGATCAGAGCGGCTTTTTCCTTTTTCGGAATAGGTGGACAATGTGCGTGCTTTCCAACCCACTGAGGGAAAAGTTGTTCGTATTGAGACATTAGAGAATATGACGTTGTGAATCGAGAGGGCGGGGAGTTATGCACGGAAGCACACGTCTCAAAACTGCGGGAAACTTCGGGGAGGAATGCCATCCGGGCCACGCCTGTCTCGACCGTTTCACTGAGATTTCAGGAAAGCATGCACACCCAAAACTGGCCGAATCGAATAATGTAATCACAGGCAAGAAAGGCATAGGACAGAACCTTGAGACGGAAAGGAGGAGGGATGAGGAAATGCCAGATGTCCGGGTTGAGGTTTAGAGGAAAAAGAGGGCCGAAAGAGATGGCCTTTTCCAGTTGGGGAATTAGCAACAGAACCAACATCAGATCGAATAAGAGGAGGAACGACAGATTTACAGAAGTTGTTAAGAGATGTTTTTTTGGCAAGAGGCCCAGAAAGATTTGTCAGTAGGAGAAACCGAGGAGTTGCCGGCAACTTTGTTTGAATGAAAGCCCGCTTTTGCTTCGTCGAATGAGTATCCTGCAAAAAAATAACCGATTTCTACTGCAGAATGAAAAATTAGCAAGAGTGATTAGAAGGAAACGCAAGAATTTTTTTTCCCACCCCACTCCCAATACGCAACTGTTCTCATAGCCTGAATGAACCACAGAGAACAAGCACGGATCGCAACCATTGGATTCAGTGAGGGAGAGAAAGATTTTTAGTCGAAAGAAGGATGAAAAACCGCTACATCTCTTCTTCTCCCATCACGGATTACGGTCCACCTTATAGGCAAAGAAGTCGAAGCGTCACCATAGACAAAGCCATCCCAAATTCCAATTATACGTTAAGCAATGAAGCATAAACGCAAGGCCCGCCCCAATGATCGGCCGCAATATATAGTTTAGCATAGAACAACAGCAAGGGCCCCCAATCGGTCCCGATCAGTGCCTAGAAAAAACGCGTGGGGCAGGATGGAGCTGTTGGATAGAAAAAGTATTAAAATTAAGGATATAAGGTTGTGGTCAATTTTACCGATAGGAGCGAAAAGTGGTGTATTTAAAGAGAGACGGGAGGGATAGTTGGTGAAAAACATAGGTCAATTGTTCATGAAATTGGTGGGGACGATTCGGAATGTGTGTCTGGTTTGTTTCTTTGAATTAGTTGCTCCAGATCGGTGAGAATGCTGAATGATTCGGGGTCCCCTCCCCACCTAAATCAGTATGAAGGAGGGACTCCCAACCATCTCGTGTTGTGTACCATTGAAGTCCCCTAAATGAGAGACTCAGTATTTGATGAGAAGATATAACAGTCTTGTGAGAAGTGGTAAGATATTTCAAACAAGGCGTGAAAATCTGTTCTGTTTAAAATGTTATATCTGTTGATTTTTCATTTATCTTTTCGTTGTAGATTTTACTTAAGAAAAAGGAGAAGTAAAGCAAGGAAGCAACAAACGATTATTGGTAGTAGACAAGGAAGCAAGATTTTAAGCCATAGAACCTCGAAGTTATAGGAGATACGAGATTCTCGAGACGTGTTATAAGGAGTGTTATGTTTTTACATAGGCATCATACTAATCTGTCATACTTCACACCCTCAGGAGCGAACCTTATTAAAATATAGTTTGTAGTTGGATACGACGTTAAATATTGATTAGGAGGATGATCTTTCTTAGTATACTGAGTCTCGGACAAGGCAAAAAGGTTAGGTGTAAGAGTTAGACAGAGGTATATATTCCACAGCGGCCAATGTTTGAGTTTAAGGCCGAGGCGCGGATGTTGATGAAAAGTCGATAGATAAGTCCGGCGCCTCCGTCAGTGAGCAAATTTTTTGCCCATCTATTACAATAAATAAGCGCACAATACGATTACACAGGAAGCCAGCCATCACAGCAAAACAAAAAACACCAAGACAAAAACAAAACAGACAAAAAAACAAACAAGTCAAAAAAAAAAAAGTGAAATTCAGGAAATAAAATTGTCAATTTAAACTAAATAACCTAATTTAAAATAGGATTGAATAACATAAAACCGTATTTAACAGATAAGATTTTTAAAGATCTAGAGAGTTTAAAGCACAGAACAAAATCTAGCAACCCATAAACTAAAACAAAACACATTTAAATTATTAACAACGCACATTAATCTAAGACACACACACACCGTAAACCACAATACGAAATGAGTCAGGACGTAATATCACGCAGAGTCCAAACAAAATAAACTTAAACAAATGACCTAAAACAAAAGCAAATTAAAAAGTTAACCACCCACCTGTCTCCCCCCCCTCCCAACGTAAGAAAAACCTGATTAAAAACCGTAAAATTTTACAATTTAACCTTATATAATAAAAGGGTACCCATAAAAACCAAAAATCCTATTCATATAGATATTAACTCTTTAAAAGAAAATGCAAAAAAAATAAAACAAAACACAAACTCTAGTTAAAAGTTTCAAAGAAGTAAAATTTTCGGCAGCAAATCTCATTATTAATTATATATAATATGATAGTTACGGGGTAAAAAATATAGGAAAGCAATGCTCCACTAAACCAACACAAGGGAAGTAATAAGTTAATTAAAAATAGGTGGAAAGATTTTCAACTAAATAAAAAATTTAAAAGCCAGATTAAAATAACACAAGGGAAGACACAAACACCAAACGAAACACCCTCACAGCTCCGAACGATGGTTTGATCAATCGAACTTTCAACTATCAAAACTATATTATATTAATATTTTAATTATATATATATATGTATAATATATATATTATATATCTAATACTAATTATATAAATATATACATAATATAATATATATATATATTATATATATAGTATATATAATATTATATATTATATTATATATACTTATTTATTTATATATAAATATAATATATATATATATATATATATATTATTATATATATATATATATATTATTTATCTATATTACTATATATTATATATATATATATATGCTATATAAATATAATATATATATATATAATATATATAATATTATATATATATTTATATATATATTATATAATATAATATAAAATATATATATATATATATTATATTACTATATATATATATATATATATATATGATATATGTTATAATAATATTTTATATTATATTAATATATATATATCCAGCAGGTTGGGCATAAGCGCAAATCAGAAGCGGACCAAACGCAATCTGCGCTTTAGGTAAAATGTGCGCTTTTTGCGTTTGCGCGAAATTTCAAAAAATGTGCGCTCTAGAGTTTTTGCAAATTTTGCCGCGATCACATATTTTAAAGAGCGCGCAAAAAGCGCTAATTTTTGCGGCGGCTCGGTCTATGTCAATTTTGCGTTGCGCTCTATCTTAATTAATTGTGCTTATATATGTTTATATATATAATATATATATATAATATAATATAATATATATATATATATAATATAATATATATTATATATATATATATATATATATATATATATATAATATATATTCTTATATATATCTTTTTAATATATAATAATATATATATATATATATTATATATATATATATATATATATAATTATATAATATATATATAAATTAATATATATATATAATATATATATATATATATATATATATCTATTATCTATATATTATAATATTATATATTATATATATATCTAATATATTATATATATATATTATTATTATTATATTATATTATATAATATAATATTATAATAAATATATATTATATATATATTATATATATATAATATTATATATTATACTTTTATATATATTATATAGTATATATATTATATATATTATATAATATTATATATATATATATAATATCTATATATAATATAATTATTATTAATTATTATTATTATATTATTATTATTATTTATTATTATTATTATTCATTAATTATTATTTATCTATTATTAATTATTATTATTATAACCAATTTACTAGTTAGATTTGGTTTACTTGTGGAGATTAGCCGCTTAAACGTTTACGTGCTTTTGGTGTTTAAATCGGGATAAACACAGATGTGAATAAGTACTAAAAGGGGAAAAGGAATTTCAAAGGGTGAAAGTCGTCAAAGTGCGTAACTCTTAACAATGTGAGTGTGATGCTACCCATGTACTCTCCATGAAAAAAGCAGGCCAAGATTGAATTGGAGCACCTATGGCCCATCTTATCAAGTGCTTTGGGTCTGTCAAGAGCAATAAGCAGTATATTGAGGGCAATAGAGTGAGCACAAAGGAAAGATTGAATGCTCCCAATGTAAAAAAAAAAAAACTTCATCTTTGACATTAAAATCAACACATAGCTTGAAGTCGTACTACATGATCGTAAGAAACTTACACACAACGATACTTTTTATTTACTTTTATTTCTTTTAATTTTAAAATTCAACAATTAAATATTTCACTTTTTTTAAGTCTATGAATAAGAATTTTTAATTTTTGTGTAACTTTTTTTTTAGAACTACATCCTTTATTGCACAAGGAGCTGTGTAACTGCAATTGAAGGAGGGTCAAAGTGGGGGCGGAGCTGCCTCAACACAGACAGTGAGACACCAGCAAAAGCGTCAGAACCATCATTCCTCCAGTCTATGTCAAAAAATATTTAAACAGAAGTAGGTTTTCTGAGTGCTTTATAAGTAAGGCTGTTTTATTTTTTAAGTAACAGGTTAATTTAACATTATAGTGGTGTCACAACTAGCAGGTTAAAAAAAAACTAACAGAATTCAGTCCATACAAAAAAATTTCGAATTTTGAAACACCAAGTTTCATTTGTCATTAATATCACTTTCATCAAATATTTTGGCTTCTAGCAATTTTGCTACATGAATTGGGCCTATTGCACATTGTGTAAGTCTCGAGTCTTAAATCGAATTCCTGTCCTAACCTGAAACTCTGATTTCGCAAATTTCCCTTTCTGAAGGAAGAACAAGTGGCTGATGGATCTTGATGTCATACTGCAAATAGGAAGGCTGATTTAAAAACAACATTATCAGTAAGGTCAGTTAAATGTGGCCACAACCCGCAGAAAGGCTGGACTGGGGAACAACAATCATGAAGTTTTCCTGGGGGATGAACGGTTCACTGGATTAATTGAATACTTTTGAAGCGAGAGAAGGCTGTGTGCCTTGCCCTGTAGAGCAGTTATTCTGTTTCTCAAGACTAAGCAACAAGTCCTAGCCAACAATGATACGGATTATTCATCAACAATGTTGGCATTGGAGCATAATAGGTCAGTCAAAAATCAAAATATGAAATAATAAAACGTAATGCTGAACCAAATATAACTCCAATTAATTAAGGACAACAACTAACATTAAAAAAAAAAATTATCTTTAGGTTGTCTGCATTACAACAGATAACGGTGCAAATTTCTGTGCAACCTTTCGGGTGAATGCTCAGCAGAAACCGGGTGACGAAAGAGGAAGAAAAAGAGCAAGGCACTGATTGCCGAGTAGGTGGTTACCGCGTGAAGAGATGGCGCATATAATTGGCTGGCACAGAGAGAGGTTCTGGCAGAAAAAATATCTCTCCAGCTAGACAATCTGCCTTGAAGATACATGATGCACTTAGCCTATCTAACTAAAAAACATCGCCTTTGGCGTTGCATTTCCTACACATTAACATCTTTTGGCCCCCTTTTTTTTTTTAACCCTTAAGGATGTTTCAAATGTTCTTCGGTGGTCCTCTGGTGCCAAGGAGCCATTTACTAAGACACTTACCAAAGCACAGGAATTGTGGAATGCCCAAACAGGAAAACTACAACTGCTGCTACGAGAATTAAGAAGGAGTTGGGGACAAAGCTTAAAACTCACCAAGTGGCTACTCGCTGGAACCTCCCTTCTTATAAGACGATTCCTATAAAAGCACCTTGATGGTTCCGCATAGACCCATATCAACAAACATTTGTATGGAGAAAAAGCCTTGTCTTCCAACATTTAATAAAAGTGATAAGGAGGTAATTGAGTAGGTTAACATCAAAATAAGGACGCCTATTGCTTGTTACCGGCTTTTATTGTTGCAGTGAAGAGAAGAAATGGGTAACGAGCGGGGTCCTATTTGACTACCTCTCGCTCCTCAAGGACGAAGTTCCGGGAAATGCAACGATAGAAGTTGGAAAAAATTTAACTGATGCCAAAACGCAGTCACTCTTGCCTAAAGCAAACCAATAGGGCCAAAAAAGGGAAAGAAAGGGAATTGAACGCAGGTTCAGCCAGTAATTTTGATGATCGTTGATATTGCTTATGGCAACAGCCCTGTATCCTCACTTCAACTCGGAGTGGTACTTAGGTTAAATGAGGGGAAGTACGAAGCTGCCAAGAGCAGGATACTGGAGGAAATAAAATGTAAATGCATCGAATCTTACTCGTCCACATTTAGGCACTGAAGGTGATGGGACGGAGTCTGAAAGTGAGTTGACCCATTTATCGGTTATTTCTATTTTTATAATTTGGAACAAACTTTAAGCATCTTTCTCTCTCCTCTCTCTCCCTCTCGTTTCTCTCTCTATCTCTCCTCCTCTCAATTCTCTCCTCTCTCTCTCTCCCTCCTTCCTTCTCTCTCTCTCTTCTCAGTCTCTCTCTCTCTCTCTCATCTCTCCTCTCTCATCTCTCTCTCTCTCTCTTCTCTCTCCTCGTCTCTCTCTCTCTCTCTTCCCTCTCTCTCTCTCTTCTCCTTCTCTCTCCTCTCTCTC
>JABUQX010097030.1:0-12500 GCA_015478945.1 Trachelipus rathkii
AAAAAAAAAGAGAAGGATTATATATCACTGAGGAAAGGTATATATAGAGGGCAAGTACCTATACTGGAGTTAGCGTCGAATAGTATATAGGGTAAGTAGGTATTAGCGGCCGCGGCTGTCTTAAGTAGGGAACGAGGACACGTGTATACTGATAGGATATAGTGGGGGGTGGCGAGAGGGTAGGGGTATGTGCTATATGAGTTATATATTATAGGGTTAGGGGCTATAGTGCCGCGACGGTAATAATTTAAAATTAGTTTCTAATATATATGATATATAAGTATAATATGTATATATATATATACGATGGAGGTTAGAGAGAGGAGAGCAGCAGAGAGAGAAGGCGAGAGAGAGAGAGACGAGAGAGAGAAGAGAGAGAGAGAGACGGAGGGAAGAGAGAGGAGGAGAAGAGAGGGAGAGAACAGTAGAGAGAGAGGCACCGTTAAGGTTGTTTTCTCAAAACTGAGGCCTGATTTTGGGTGCGAAGAATTTTGGATTATTCAATTAAATTGAATTTAATTGATGTATGCTCCATGAGTAAAGGTCTTTTTAGTATATGTCAATTCACTGTCTCGGTTTGAGTAAAGTGAATTTTGTGGTCTTTCCGACTTCTGTTGTTGTAATCTATACTAGTAATTTAATGTAATGTAATATCGGTCTTGCTGGTCAAACATGTCCGCCTGTTAGAATTATGAGTATGGCGCCCATCCTGGCCTTCATTTCTTATTTTGTTAAAGAGCAATAACCTTCTTAATTAGTACGTCTCGACTGGGTCTTTTATCTACCTAGGGTCTATGAGCAACGTTGTCCAGTATCATATCCATATTCTTCGGGTTCGCTGGCCTCCAAAAGATTTCCTCCGCATGTCATCACGTATTCCGAACATTATAGCTTATAGCATTCAGCTGTTTCTTTCAGGCGATACACTCAGGGGACGGCTGTGTTGCCCCGGAGACAGTGCAAGATGCCCCCCGGAGAAAAATCGAGCAGGTGAAGAGTAATTTTTTGCCGTAAATTACAAAAATAAAGGCAAATAAACATAGCTGTGAGGGAGGGAGTTGTGTAAGGGAATAGGTGTGTAAATAATAAAAGCAGCCAGATATGCACGGGAACATGCTAGATTTGGGTCGCATGGGAAAATAGTACAAAGTTCTTGTGTGAAGTTCTGCGCACACTTCTGATGAAAAATGAGTATGTGCTATTGGAAAATTTATTTCGGAAAAGTCTATGAGTTAATGGAGGTGTCTTAGTTAATACTGAGCATAGGTTTATTCTAGTGTTTTCTTTTCTCAATGATATATTATTAATAATTATATGATATATATATAAGTATATTAGTATGTAAAAAAGTATATAGGTATACACGTAACGTATATATATAGTATATATATATTATTATATTATATATAACTCTGGAAGGAGAGAAGCTTTCAAAGTTCAGCACAAGTGAGAAGCATTTTTAAAATTATTAGATGATACAATAACAAATCATTTGCACGAAGTCAACACAGTAGAGCATATGGTTAATATTAGTTGTTAAATTTTATCTCAGCAAAGAAAAAGAGCTTGAGCAAAGTGTAGTTTTTTCCCGACTTAAAAAAGTCACTGGAGTAATAAAAATACAAAGAATACAAAAAACTGAAATTTGACGTACAAAAATAAAAGGAGTAATTATTATAAATTTTAATTATATTTGTATTTAATTTTAAAAAAAATATGATATATATAGGCATTACATATATAGTGATATATATATTATATATGATATATATATATATTATATATGAATATTATAGTATAATATAACACTGATATATATATATAGATAATTATATAATGGTGATGATATATAGTTATTATCTTATAGAGTAATAGTAGATATATATATAATATATATATATATATATCTTCTTCTTCTTCATCTAGCCTTTTTTATCCAAGATGGGTAATAAGGTTGCGTTCTATGCATGCGGAACAAGAACAAGCGAGTAGGAAATAGTGCAAAGAGCAAAGGAGCTCGAAAAGAGAAAGCCCAGCCCTTTCTGCCGCCCTCTGTACCATATAATTAGTAAGCACTTCCCGTCGCAATCAGCACAAATCCACCTAATAGCATCACGGGATCCGGCGACGGACATCGCTCATTAGGGGTGAGAACTCGTTCTATGTAAAAAAAAAAAAAAAAAAGTGCGATGAATTTTCTCTTGGCATCGGAGCGAGAGTGGATCTAATTTTCAGGGCATATGTAATCGGGTAAGATGCATTTTTTTTTTTGATAGATAATTTTTGTTGTATACTCAAAAGAAAATTTTTTAAAAGAATTTCGAAAATATTTTTTTTTTTAATATTTGTTCCAAAAACAAATAAAAAACTAACTGCAGTACTACAAAAAATAGATTCAACATTAACAAAAATGTGCATCTCCTCTGACTTAATAAGCTCTTGAAAAATTTCATATTACTTCGCCCCGATTAGCAAAAATTTATCTGCAATTTTTAGCATCGTTCAAAATGTAAAAAAATGGGTTTGGAAATTAGGCACGCTGCTAGAGCACAAAACTCAAAAAATCGAAAAGTACTTGCGTACTATTTTAGATAATGGAACTATCTATGCATATTTCAAGTTGAAGTCATTGCGGAAAAAATTCTGGAAGTTTTGAATACGAAGAATTGTCCCAAAACAGAAAATTGAAAACTTGAACACTCTGAAAGAAATGACTACAGACACATGAAAACACGAGGATCTGACACGGAAATCAAAGTGTTTTTAGAGGGCAAGCAAAGACTACATGTTTGGTGTTGATATAGTCAAAATCAAACGAAAAATTCCGAAATTATGTTCCATGTTCGTAGGTGGGTGCGGTGAAAATGGACCCGAAAGGATAGGGCCCCAAATTTTGTTCTTGCGCGAAAAAGAGAACGACCGGGTGTAAGATTCAGAGGATAGGTCGAATTACAGGCAGCAAGGACACTGCCATGGTGCACCTTCTGTTATGTAGATGGGCGAAGTTTTGAAGAAGATAAGATGTGTAAAAAAACATTGAAGATAACGATGTCTTAGGAAGTAGTGGGAGGGATTAAAATCCCGTAAGAGAAAAGTCTTGTCAATTGTTAAAATATCCGATGGAAACAAAAGTATTATGCAAATGCTTTCATCATAGGAGCCTATCGAATCTTGATTTAAATTAATGACAGCATATATTACTTTGAATTTGATGGTGCTTCTAAGTATAAGGCGTGAAATAGATTGTAGGTAAGAAAAAAAGGCTTTCAGAGAGGCAGAACAAGAGAATGTTGCTTCTATATAGCACTGTAGAAAAACACATAGGCCCTGTATGTGTTCCCGCTGGGCGAAGGTGCAGCCTCCTGGCAGGAAAAAAAAATCATGAAGGGTCTAAAAGTTTTTTGTTATATTTTGAAAGGTTTAAACTTTTAAGGGCAAGTCCGCCTAAAAAAAAGAAAATATTTTTGCATGATATTACAATCATCTAATATGATCCAAATGCTGACAAAGAGTTCACGAATCTATTGAAGTGAAGATGGTTAGTCTCATTATAATAAGTGAATGCTGTCTTCAGGAGTCTAATGAGGGTCCAATTTAAGATGTGGCGCTTGAGAAGCTCATACACAAGAACCAGGGATCAGGTTGTAACCTTGTATTAACTTTGCAAGTGGGGTCACTGCTGGAAAATAAGAATTAAAGTATCCTGTAACACCTGTAATGTATAATGAATGACTCCTTAGATGCAGCTCTCTCTTCGTTAGCTTAGCAATGCTTTGCGAGAAAGAAGGACTGGTAGTATGACCAACAGTCATCCCCCTAATTACTGGCACAATCATATTGCACGCAAAATATTGCAATGCAGTTGGTGGAGAACTGTCAAATGAACTTAAGCAAAAAACAGTTCGGATGGAATAATGGGAGCGAGTTGCATTCTGTAAGGGCGCCTTAGTTGCTGATCTGAAGAAATAGAAAAATGCATTTAAAGGATGAAAATATACTGCGAGGTGTTTGTGTTTTGTCGAAGAATTGAGTGCGAAATAGACTAAATCAATTATATAATTATATTTCGCAAGTCGCTTTCAGACGTTTCAGTCATTAACAAAGTTACTAATTATTTAAGCTTAAGAAAATTATTTGTGACAGATATTCCGGATGTTTATAAGCGTGAATAGGTGTAGCTTAGCTGAGATCCTGAAATCGCTTAGCATTTTTGATATCAATTCCATGCTCGCGAAAGCGAAATATTTTAAAGCAGGATGAATAGCCATATGATCTCGAACAATATTGGAAGCGGACTCGAGAATAGCTTGCGTAGTTACAGAAAGCCTCTATGAAATTTGTCTTATCATGTGACCTGGTAACGAGATGCCTCGGTGTAAAAATGATAGGGGTTCAGTATATGGAACCGAATACTAAGTAATACAAATAGTAGAATGCTGTCAGAAACCTAATGCAGTTGTATGATGAAAAAGCCGAATCGAGGAGTCTGAGAACCAACTGAGGATCATTATCTAAAAATAAACAGTAGCACTGTAGCGACGACATTAGAAAAACTCGTCGTATATCGATTCCTTTGAAACTTACTGTCTGCTTTGAGATACGACTTTTCCTAACTGTTACGTAAGATTACTAACGTCGGATCACGGCCTAGGTCGGAAGGTAAAGTGTGTTATATATATTGTATATAGTGTGTATAATAGTATATGGATTAGTATATATATGTTATAAGTAGTATTATATATATAAGGATGAGTATATATATTATATATAGATTATACTATATAATAGATTATAAAAATATATATGATCAGTTAGTATATTATATTATAATATTAGAAGGTAGATATTATAGTATGTATATATATAGTATATATATATTATAATATAGTATATTAATATATATATAGTATATAGAGTATAGTATATATATATAATATATATATGATATATTATATATATATATATATATAATGGAGTAATATTTTATCAAAGGATGCTATGGTGGCGCTATGTAGAAGGAGGTCATATTACCATCTGATAGATCAGATTAGGAGTTGGTTTAAACATGCAAAAAACGTTGCCAAATTCGTATCGATTTGTCTGAAATAATGTGGAGCACATATTTTGAAAACTACCAATTCGCTTTCGCCACTTACGGTCGGTCCAACAATTTTGATTTTCCTATTATTCTTAATGAAAAGTTGTTAATGTAAGTAATGATTTTACGCTTGTTTGCTTTATTTTTATCTATATCTCTATTTAAAAATAAACAGCACGAAAAACGTAACGGTTTTCACTACAATTTGTCATCATGAGTTTTTTTTCGGACTTGTTCGTCGGGGAGCGATAGCGAGCCTCTGCAGCGTGCGTGAGCCACGTGCTTCAGGGATGCAAGTCTTGCTTCCGTTAGGAGGAAGCCAAAGGCTATATAAATATATAGTTTAATTATAGATATTCTTCTCATAATGAATGTTTTTCGCTACCCCTTAATGTGATGTTATTTATCTTAACTGTTTCCAATAATATTCTCACAATTATAGTGTTGCTATACATTTTTGCAAGTAAAGATTTTGGTGTATATTCGGATGATTTACCTATTTCATAAGACAGTAATCTAATAAGAACTGAAAGGGGCTCTAGAGCGAGCAAGAAAAGAAAGGAGTTTACTCCTTTATTGTTAGTACAAATTATCTGTTTATAGGCTATAATCCCCCGCATTTCTGTAAAAGGCCCGCCCGGTAGAAAATGCTGAAAGAAAACACGTCTGTATTACATTTGACAACTATTAACTCTGCGTACCAACACGCATAACATTCCGTAGGCCTAGTCCGAAACCTTCTAAATTTTTTTCGCTCTTGAAATTATTACACACGTACTCACATCCACAAATGAACACATAAATATAAACACGCAAGCAAGTTCATTTTTAATTCCCATGTAAATTTCACTTATATTATATATATATATATATTATAGTATATATATTAGTTAATCATATATGTATATATAGACTATATTATATATATATAATATATATATTATATATATATATATATATATTATATAATATATAGTATAGTATTCAGTGGCGGCTTTTTGGGGTAGGCAGAGTAGGCAACGCCTACTGTGCCTTAGTGAGCCCAAAAAATATTAAAAAAGTCAGCATATATATAGATATTATATATAATATGTTATATATAGTATAATATAGTAATTTAAATATATTATATGATATATATATATATATATATAGTATGATATATATATATATATAATATAATTATATATTATAATGATTTATTATTTTTCGAAGTCTAACTTTAATATGCCGGCATCAATTCTACTCGATTCTTTTTTAATAGTAGCGATCGGTGGCAATTGTAAATTCTCGGAGTCAAAAAAATAGTGTCCTTAGTCTGCTAGGGCAATGGCCACTTTGATTGTGGCCTTGGACTGAGTCAGAATATCAGGTCATTTTTTTTTATTAAAATCCATTTCCCATTTTAATTGCTTTAGCAAGAAATCAGATAATAAAATATAAGTATAATAACATAATTATAATGAGTTGAACTACTTGAATAATTAGTTTAATGTCTTAACTGATCAATCTCGTTATATCGACTTATTGTAATAGTATTCATAAATACGTTGAATAATTGTATTTGACTCAACGTTGAGATGTCAGCCTGAAACGGCCACGTATGACTCGAAATTTCGGGCTGACGAGTACAGAATTGCCTCTGAGATCGAGATCATGGTCAAATTTTCGTTATTAAGACTAATAAATGATGTTGACGTGCAGTTCTATTTGCATAATAATATGCTTTTCATAGTATTTATTACTGAATTTGGGTGTGAGATTTTAAAGATGAAAATGAGCTGGTTTAAGGTATTGTAAATACGGAGGATATTTGATTATTCGACTTAAGTTTGTATTATTAAAAATTTGTTACTAATTGTTTTTGTTTTGTCGTGTTGTCAGAGGCGCTCATTGAAGGATCAAGAATGTTAAAAAATGTGCAATAATAAGACTCATTCATTCTTCTTGCATTTTGTCTGGAGTATATAAGTATAAAAGGTATATAATAGTAATAGGTAGTATGATACTGATGTAGTATAAGTATGTATGAGTTTATATATAGATGTATAGTAGTTAAGTTTATATAATATATATATATAATATATTAAGTAATATATATATAATAGTAGCTATGATGTCTACCATAATTATTATATATATATATGTATATATATTAAGTATAAGATTATATATATATATAATATGTAGATATATAGGAGTACATATGAGTATACGGCTATTATCACTATAGTTGATAGTGATATAGTATAGTAAATAATATAGATAGTAAGTTATAGTATGTTATGTATATACTATATATATAATATATATAAAGTTCTTAACGGAGAGAAATTGAACTACTACAAATTGGTTTAATGTATTTATGTATACTGAAACGAAAGTTTAAATAAAATAAAAGCATTTTAAGGTGCGAAAATTGAAATAAATGGAAATTAAAGATTATTTTGTAAACAAATATCTACTTTGACGCGCTTATGGAAATTAAGTAAGATATATATTATAAATATATATAATAAGTATATATATATAATCATATATAAGATATATAATAAATATATATATATATATATAATGTATATCATATATTAATATAATTATATAGTATTATTAGTTTGCCTACTCAAGAATTGTGACCACGGTAGAAACACTGATATATATATCATAATATATATATAATATATATATCATATATAATTATATATTATATTATAATATATATATATATATATATAGTATATGACTACAATCTACGCGTAGTTTTATTATTAAAAAAGCTTCTACAAAAGGTATAGGAGTATAGAATAATATAATAGTATATATACTATATATATATATATATGGTATATATAGTGAGTATATATAGTAATAGGTAAGAGGTATATTATTATAGTATACTGTGTAATAGTGGTATATATATTGATTAGTATAGGGTATTAGGGAATGGTAGTGTGGTCCAAAAATCAAAATTAAGAAATGTATCATTCTGAAAGTTCTAAGATGTGACGTTTACAACAAGAATAATTAGATTACTCTATATATTTTAAAAATTTGAGTAAATTAAAAAAATAATACATTTAAGTATAGTAGTGAACACATTATATGCGCAAACATGCTAATGAGTGTCAGGCGTGTGAAGATCGGAAGTAACAGATTGAAGTTACTGCTGGAGTGTCTATTTGTTTTGTTCGGTTTAGACGTATACATACCATTACCGTGTGTTTTGTGTCAATAATTAATAACGTGTCGTGCTCGCGCACGTGTCATAATATTTAAATTTCTTATGTAAGATATGTCTCAATCACCTCGTCAGAAGCTAAGATCGCGCGTATACCAACAGTGTATTTGGGGTTATGGCTATAATATCAGAACTCAGACCTGTAGATCAAAACTTCCATCAATTTGGGCGATGTAATTACGTCTAGTCTGTTAATGGCGTGAACACACACAAATATAGATAAAACCAGGTAAAGGAGGCTTCAAAATTAAAATAGTTCCTGAAATATAACGATCTTCGGATAAGTAGCAACAGTTACCTCTCTCACGGGATACGCTTAACATGACCCTGTTTTAACACAAAGATTAGAAAGGCTACATATGAAACAGTCTAACTTTACAGATCACTTTGAAAATTGGAAAATCATGGAGAAGTTCCGAGAAATAAGCAAATTGAGAAACGAGACTATCTTGTATAGAGAAGTATTTTAATATTGATATTATATTGATATAACTGAAAGAGCACATAAAAGCAATTGAAAAATAAATATCAAAAATGACAGAAGATATAGTTTTTCTAAATGCACTCTAAGGAAAAAGTAGGGCGAGGTATAGAGTAATGGTGGATAAAAGACAAGCATGATAGCCCAAAGCAAGATAAGAAAGCGTAAAGGGAAGATATCAAGAAAGTAATAGGAATATGGACAGTTCGTCGGCCAGGAGGAACAATTACGTATTCTTCAAGAATGTACTAGTGTGGATGGTGATAGTTCCTCTAGCAGTGAAGAACCCCACCCTGGACTGTCCAGAGTCGAACCATGTAAGAGTTCAAAGGAACGTCAAAAAATCATAACCCCTGACTTAGCAATGGCTTTAGATAGATCGAAAATGAGTGATCGTCGACGTGCGATGTTAGTAGTAACAGCTACTGTAAATGCGCTTGGAAAAAAGTTGATACAATATGGGTATTAAAGCCAAGAATAGCGTTACAGCGTGGCGAAGGTCTGAGCCGTGTTCGTAAAGAGCAGTTGCTGAGGATATTAAACAAACATTTCCTGGTGGTTTACTGACATCTGTACACTGGAATGGTAAGTTATTGTTGGATGTAACCGGAGAAGACAAGGTTGAACGTCTAGCGATTGTCGTACATGGTGGAGGAAAATCAAAGTTGCTGGGTGTTCCAAAACTTTGAGAGGAACCGGTGCAAATGTTGCAGAAGTTGTAGTACAGTGCCTAAATGATTGGGGATTTGGAAGATAGCATAGTAGGATATGTGTTAATTTGACAACAACAAGCAAGACAATACGTGGAACCGAAAAAGTGGGCTTGTAGGATGCATAGAAGAGAAAGCTGAAAAGAAGTCTTCGTCTTTGCATGTCGAGCATCATATTCACGAGATACGTCGCATAGTCTGCTGCTCAGCCATGTTACTGAACGCGTATATCATTCAGGACCAAAGGACGTTGACCTGTTCAATAACAGCTCAAGAAATATTTATAGGCATAAAAAATTAATAAAGAAAAGTATGTAGTATTAGTATTATGTAATGGTTCTAAATCATAAGGACAGAAAGTAGCTTACTATATTTAGTAGTGAGCAGTATAAAGAGGAAAGCCAGTCTCCACTGGATGGTGATTATAGAAGACATATTGGGAGATGACAGTTGTTTATTAATGTGGAACCTTGAGAAACGGTTTTCTTTTCGTAAACCTGGTGCTCTAAATCGAGCACGATGGATGCACGAGTCATTTATTCATGAAAATAGTCCTTGTTATGTCGCAGGTTTAATATGAACAGAGCTAAGAAGCAGCGCAATTGACAAGATTTGCGACCTTTGAGCTGTAAGGTTTTATGTTGCACCAAGTTTTTCAGCCCCATCAGTCACTTCAGCCCTAACATAGAAATCACCTTGAAGTAACCCTTCACCCACGCCACAGCTGCCGAATGCTGGACGATTATGAATTATCGAGTAGTAGCTAGGTAAAGCTCTCAAACGTCCACTTGTGGTATTAGGAAAAAACTTGCAGCTCTTGCATTTATTGATGATGAAGTAACAGTTGAAATGAAACGAAAGATGGAAAATCTATCTTCGCCAACAGATGCCAAGAGAGTAAGCCAGATAAACGTTTGTATTTAAGGATAAGAACTTCTATAAAAAACACTTGAAAACTATATAACAAAATGCAGTCATTTGTTCTTCAGTAAATACGTTTGGACTCCACTTTCTCAAGGTTGACCCATCTGGAATGGAACGAAAGAACGGACCATAAGAATGCACAAGTAGTTACCAAATCAATAAATGTCGAACAACAAGCCGAAAGAGCTATTGCACTAGGGCAAAACTATAATAATCACCTAACAAAAAAAACGAGGAGGAATGCAATACATTCTTCAAGTTATAAAAAGACACAGGGAAAAATTTCCAGGAATATCAAAAAAACAGCTGAAAAAGAGTCTATGCAAATAAGGAATAAAACAATAATAAGTAAAAAAAATTAAATAAATGAATTGAATAAGTTGTGGAGTAGCCTACTGGGGATACCACATTAAAAACAAAACGACCTGTTATAGCTTACCTTTCAGGGGTGAGGTGGAAAAGCTGATGTATCCTAATTATTTCAAACAGCAATGTAAATGCACTATTAAAAATATGCTTATCAGCGAAAATTTAAATACAATCTGTTGATATCATACTTCATAATTTGCAAAGTTCAGACTGCCAAAAAAAAAGGAAAAAAAATTTTTCAAAAATTTGGAACAGCACTATAAAATATAGAGTATATATATGATAATTATATAATAATAAAGTAATAATATGTATAATTATTATAATAAATTTATGATATATAAGTATATGATTAATAATAGTTAAGATATATATTATATGATATAGTATATATTATAGGTAGTATATATTAATTTATATATTAGATATATAGTATATATATATAATATATATATATAATATATAGCTTATTTGATCAAACGATTAAATAAATATATACTAATAGATAAATATTTATCTAGGCTATTATATTGCAGTTGCATTTATTTTAATATATATTATATATATTATAATTATATATATATATATATATATATATATATTTATATATACTATAGTAATATTATATATATATATATATATATTATATAATATATATTATATATTTATATGATATATATAATTGTATATAGTATATGATATATTTATACTATATATATATTATAGTATATAAGTATATATGATATACGACTTAGCGGCGTTACAATTCTAATTACCAAGGAGCATGTCATATTCAATCTTTCGAAGGTAGATAGATAGCATCAAAACAAACATTGCAAAAAATTTTAATGCGACTAATAGTTTTTTACTTAAAATGCACTTTCCAATATATCTGTAATAATCTTCTCATCATTTCCCATGTATCGCCTTCCAGATTAGGATAAGTATTTGCTCAATCTTCTAAATTGGGTTTCTTGTGTGTGTGTGCATATATATATATTATATATAATATAATATATGATATATAATATAGAGAGAGAAGATATAGATATATATATATATATATATATATATATATATATATATATATATATATATATAGATATAGAGAGAGAGAGAGAGAGAGAGAGAGAGAGAGAGAGAGAACCTTTATTAAACCAGGGACCAATAAATTTTTTTAACTTAGTCAAGTTAGTAAAACTAAGAAATACATTTTATGATGCAAGGAAAAAATCAGAAATAAGAGTTTTATTTATTTTAAATTAAATTTGTGAAATTTCATATGGTAGATTTTGTGTACTTTTTATTGTCTTAAATGAGATTGTTTTTCATTTTCAAAATTATTTCATCTTGAAGGTAAATTATTTTTTCATTAGATATTTACTGAGTTAAATCAAAGCTAAAACAATACCATAGAGGAAATGCACAGCAGGCTGGCGCGTTTGCATGGCACACCGCTCGCTCAAGCGCTCGCTCCAAATGCGCGACGAGCGTGAACGATGCCATGCAACAATTTACTCGTGAGTAAGTTGTATATGTATATAATGTAAATATAACTATAGACATTACCGTGCTATAGATTAAACTTTATTACATACCCTTTTTATTTAATGGGAAATTACATTACCAACCATTCCGATTCTAATTTTTTTATTGTTCCTTGCTCCCTGATTTAATAAA
>JABUQX010097030.1:17500-29183 GCA_015478945.1 Trachelipus rathkii
ATATATAATTATATATATATATATATATATAATATTTGGCCAGCATCCCGAAGAGTTAAGGCATGTAACTAGAAAAGTATAACATCTACAGGAAAATAAATAACATTTTTGATTTTCAGAAAGTAATTTCATCGAAAAACTTTAAAAAAAATTATTTTATTGTAATAATTCAGAATTATAAAACCTTAAATTTTTGTAAAATCTTACACCTGCATTGTGAGCTCTTTTGATTGACCTTGAAACCGTGCATTAGTTGCTCGATAAGGCAACAAGTGCCCATAATATCAGTTTTTTACTGCTTTGGAGGAAACTGTATTTTTTCTTTCTAATTATCCTTTTTAGGGGTTCGAGCCGACGGAGGACAGAGGCGGGACGAAGTCCCCCCCGTCGTCCCCCGCATAGGCGAGAAACCACCGGACTCTATCCCATCGTTCTGTTTACCGTGGGTTATTCGTTCTATTGTTTAAAAAAAATTCACCATATTGGCACCTTTGCATTGCCTCAGTCGGAGTAAGCTGGCATATCCGAATTGTCAAAAAAACTGTAATTTTTTCTTGCATTTTAACAAATTTTAATTTTTTTACAAAAAGCGTATTTTTTTTTTTTTTTTTAATTACCGCCGGTAAAAATGTCTCCTGATTAATAAATAAATGATATTTATTTCGTGTAGCTGTTATAGTTTTCTAGTTTCATGCCTGAACTCTACTATATAAAACTATATATACTATATAAAATAATATATAATATATTATAATTTTTATATATATCTGCTATATATATATATATATATATATTATACGATATTATAATATATATATAATAATATATATATATATATAATTGACAACTTGGCGCGACCATAATGTAAACCTTTACGTAAATGTGTCTACCTAGCAAAGGTTTATCATAACCTAGACTTAAAATCCCCCAACTAGGCCCTATATTAATGGATTATGAAATCCCCAACTAGGCCCAACATGTATAAGCACCCCCCAACATGGACCTCCTACTTAGCGAGGAATATTGACAAGACCACTATGCTAGCTAATGGGTTAGCAAAGGGCACTATAATATATAAATATATATATAATATATATATTAACTAATATATATATATATAGACTATATTTATATATATATAATTATATTATATAATATAATTATTATATATTATATATATATATACGTATATATATCTTATATTATTTATAAAAAAAACATATATAAATATATATCTAGCCTATATATATATATATATATATATATATAATATATATGGATAAGATTTACATTCTGGCCGCGTTTTTTTCTGTTCCCAAAAAATTTTCTAAGTCAAATATCGATATAATAAATCAAAGGATTGCGATATCGATATAATAAATCGAGCGATTACAAGTATTTTTTCATATATTAAAGCTTTCATCCTATTTCATGACTCAGTTGTAAACCATGTTTTGTTGACGACGGGTCACGAAGAATGTAAACGATTTGTGTTAAATTTTATTTGAAGATTACTCATTGCTTGTGTTTTTACAACATTTTAATTTGATATTGCCGGAATTTAAATGCAACAAGTGCAATAGCAATTGTGATACTATTAAATTTAATAATAAATTTATGTTCAAATGTAATCTTTATACATGCAGTGTTAAATATATCGTTTCACCAGTAAATTATTGGTTTTATAATGTAAGCTTAAGTTATGGCGATGCATTCATTGGTTATTATGTACTTCTTCATTTCCAAGTCGAAATTTCACCATTTCAAGGTGAACCATTCAATCACCTTTAAAGACGAGGTTACAGGTCCTCATACCAATACAATTGAAAGCACATGGGCACAGATATATATATATATATATATATATATATATATATATATATATATATATATATATATATATATATATATATATATATATATATTATATATATATTATATAATATATATATATATATATATTATATATATATATGGCATAAAAGTGGCGGTGAGGCTGGGCTTTCTTTTCGACTTGCGTCATATTCTTCTACTACTTTTGTTTCCTGTGCATGTGTCATAACTTACCCCCAGTCTTGGAGAGACAAGGTGGCGTGATGATGACACTTCAGTTATATATATATTAATTATATATATATTATATATATATACTTACTAATAATATATATATAATATTATATATCATATATATCATTACAACTAAATAATGTAAATAATAATATACGTATATATATATATATATATATATATATATATATATATATATATAATTCTATCGAAAAAAAACAACTGATTTTTTTACTTGATTTTTTTATAATAAAAAAATCTTGATTTTTTTTGATATTTTTTTATTTATTTTTTTTTTTTTATATTTTTAAAAAAATTTTTTTTATATTTTATTTTTATTTTAACTCTTTCAATAGAAATAAAAAATTAAAATAAAACTATATATATTATGAAGTTTTTAATATATTTTTTTTCTATTTACAACAAACTATTGGCATTGTAACCTGTAAGTCCGTAACACTCTTTATTGTTGCTGTTCCATTGTGTCAGACTGACTATAGGCCCTATTGTAAGATTTTGAACCTAGAGCTAAGGTCTAGGGTTAAAAATTATAAATTTAAGCCAGATACGGACTAATTATATATATTGTTTTTGTATAATGACGTATAATAGGACTAGGCCCTATTTTATGAATGTTTATAGCTACCCAAAGTAAAATTTAACATATAGACAAATTTTTCATTTATTTCACAGTTACTTACCCTTCTTGATTTTCCATTTTAATTTATATAGAATGAATAAATCACTTAAAAAATAATACTCTATCGAACTTAAAAAAAAAGTTTGTTTACAAATTATATTTGGCGTGACGTCATGAATCTGAAAAAATCAAAAAAAATCAAAAAAATCCAAAGAATCATAAAAATCTAAAAAAAAATTTTCTAAAAAAAAAATTCAATAAAAATCACCAACCCTGATTTTCGTACGTAAAAAATTAACTTGCCAAATATATATATATATATATATATATATATATATATAATATATATATATTTATATAGCTAAAATAATAGTATTTATAAATATATATATATACATTATATTATATTATACTACTATCTATATATATAAATATATATATTTATATATAATAATATATATTATATATACTATACTATCTATATATATATATATACTATATATAATAGTAATATATTAATAGTAGATATATATATATAATAATATATATATATCATATAACATTATAATATATATATATATATATATATAGATAATATAAAATATCTCATAAATCTATATTTATATATATATATATATAACTATAATATATATATATATATATATATATATATATATATATATATATATATATATATATATATATATATATATATATTATATATATATATATATAATAATATTTATATATATATATATATATATAATATACGTAAATTTTGTCTATACGTATAATCGAATCGTTGATAATCGTAGAAAATTATCGATTATCGAAATTTTTTTAAAGAAATCGATAAATCAAAAATCGAAAAAAATATCGATAGTGTTATCCCTATAAAAAAGACAAAATTAGCCAGTTAAAATTTTTGGTGTTATTTTTTTAATTTTTCTTTCAAATATATACATAAAATATACTAAAATCAATAGGAAAAAAAATTCAAATAAATTTTTTATACCATTTTTGTACATTAAATGTTTATATTTTTAATACCGTATTTCAATGATTCAGATTGAACGGAAATCCACAATTATTCAAATACCTAACCTAAGCCTTGGGAATATAATATTAAAGAATATTAATGCATAACAAAAAATACACTTTTTTTTATTTTTTTTTTTTACAGTTATCACCACCGCTCACGGGCAGAGCCCTATTCAAGGAGGGGGTGTTAAAATAAACAAAACTTCAACTAACGCAAATTACGCAGAAAAAAAATATTGTAGTCCATAGTTGTCGTCTTTGCAATATGTAGTTTTTCTTTGCAGTACTTAACAGATGTAAATTCTTTAGTCCATGCATAAATAAATTTAATGATTCGTTACCAAAGGTAATCTGCAATTTTATAACCATATATCCTTCTTAACAGATATGCTAACATCAACGAAATCACCTTTCCGACATCTCAAAAAAAAAAAACTTATTATTCTTTGATTGCATTACCATATTTTGATTATTAGAATACTTTTTATAACTAGGAATAATATCATACTTTTGTAAAAAAATGAATAGCGTCTTGTTCATTTCTTATCTTTTTATAAAGGAAAGATAAATTAATTCTTTCCGACATCCTCTCATAAACACTATAAACAAAAGAATAAAATTTAACATTTAAAATGAAAAGTGTGAAACGAATTCTAAAAAACGTTCCAAAATATTATTCAAATTTTTGGGTGCGGTGTTGGAGGGTGGGGTGGAATGGAGGAAGAGCTAAATGAAAGAATGAAGAAGTTCGCAAAAAAAGGTGAGAGCCCTAAACTCCATACTGAAAGAAAAATCAATAACAACAGAGACTAAAATGATAATATATAGGTCAATGCCGAGACCTTTGCTTGCATATGGCTCCGAATGTTGAGCACTGACTACGGTGCAGAAGAAAAGATTGGAGGCGGCAGAAATGAGAGTCATGAGGGTGATCAGGGTGGTGACGCTGAAGAATAAAAGAAGAAGTGATGCAATTAGACGAGAGTTGAGGATCGAATCAATAAATGAACAGACCCAACGAAATCAGCTGAGATGGTAGGGACATGTTAAGTGGATGGGATGAGGAGCAGGGACCGAGAAGAATGATGCAGAGAAGACCTGCAGAACGAAGGCCGGTGGGCAGACCGAAGAGAAGGTAAATGGATGACGTGGGGGAGGCTATAGGAGCAAGAGGAAAGACGATTAAAAAGGTCGAGGAGAGAGAGGAACATACACTGACAGAAATGCCTAGAGAATGTTCTGTTGAGACAACGCCTGATAGATCCCCTCAGGGATCTACCAGAGGGAATAATGAATAAGGAAACTATATATATATAATATATATATATATATATATATTATATATGAAATTTTGATTATATATATATATATATATATGTATATATAATAATATATAATATATATATAAATATATACTAATATATTAGCTTAATAATATATATATATATAATATATATATATATATATAATATATATTATAATATATATATATAATATATATATATACTATATATATATATAATAGTATATATACCGACAGTGGAAAATTTATTGAATTCAAAGAAGGGCAACTTAATTAATCCTGAACTGACAGGTGCAAATGTACCCAAACATGAAATCACGCACTCATATCACTCATATCTCTTACAACAGGTTTTCCCATTCTTTTTTTATATAATAGTTTGCGCTATATATAATCAGGAAGAGACGAATTGTTTGTTTTGATTTATATAAATTAGTTAACTCGCTTAGAACGAAATGTTTTCTTTTAGCTTCTAGCAGATGATCTAACGACGTCAACTGAACAAATTTCGTCCTTTAAGGTAATAAAAACATAAATTTCCATCAGTTCTCTTTCCGTTGTTTGAATGGCAAAAAGCCGTAAGCGACAGTTTTGGTGAATTTGAAGTTTAAGAACCAAGAAAACATTTTTTCTGCTGAATCGAATGCTATATATATATATATATATATATAGGATATAAAATATATAGTATATATATATATATATACGTATTATATATATATATACTATATATATATATATATATATATATATAGGGCCAAATGTGCAATTTTTTTTTCGGTGTTTGTTACTTAAACGTTTGAGTCGCTTCTCGGGTCTAACGGATCGGTACCTCTCTCTTCTCTCTCTCTTCTCTCTCTCTCTAATATATATATTATAAAAATTATATCTATATATATATTATAATATATATATAACTATAAACAGCGCCTTATATATATATACTATATATATAATATATATATAATCTAATATATATATATATAGGACTCGTGGTCAAAATTCTTGAGTAGGCAAAATCAAAATTATATATATATTATAATAATATATATATATTATATATATATATAATATATATATATATATATTATATATCATATATTACTAATATATATATATATATATAGATAATTATATGAAAAAAATATTTTTGTACTTTACATTTATTATAAAGAGATCACCAATTTTCTTCCTTCCTGTTTCATAAATAAATCACTGACTGTATAACACATATTCTTACATGTTTGAATTTTAATATGGCCTACAACACACTCAGGAAACAATTTTTTAATGAAACTTAAATCGAATACGAATCCAATATACCCGTATTTATAAATCTAATAGTCTCAATATTATTAAAAACACACAAAAAAAGAATAATGAAATTAATATTGAAAAAGCTATTGATTATCAAATTAAGAACTCCACACACAATCTTTATTATTAATAACATGGAAATATAGCAACTGATCTGAGGCAACCTATATCATAGCCGAGAAAGAATTTGAGTCAAACGCGTTTTCAACGACTTTCACGTTGAGTCAATAATTATATAAATGATTATGAATTAAGATAACATGTTACCTATTTAAACATGCTTCGGATATTCTATATCTTTATTTAGTACTCTACTTATCCTCACTACACTTCGCATGTAGTGATGCTTCCAATGCTTACCAGTTCCCCTATATATGTATATATATATATATAAATTATATATATATATATAATATATATATATAGATAATATTATATATATATTATATTATATATATATGTAAGGACTTTGGATTCTATTTGCCATTTTGAAATACCGTTATCTATATTTACCCTACTCTGTGATTGGCTGAAAATATCCTATACCTTTTCCGTGATTGGTTGAAATATCCCTTACCTCTTAGACTTGTATTTGTTCCAGTAATTTTGCCTTATCTTTTCTCTCGAGGACTTATTTAATAGCATATTTCGTTTTTAGATTGTATGTGTAGATATACATTACTGCTCGAAATTGATTATCTTCCTACCTAAGCGCTTATGTTAAATAAAAAAACTTTGGTACGTTAGCAATTTATTCGTTAGTCAGTATGATAATTAACAGGACGGTTTATGATAAATTTTTGTTAAATATACCATGTTAATGTAAAAAGCCATTGATATCTTACAATATGTTGAAAAATGTGAATAGTTACGTTTGTATGTTAATGTAGCATTTTACTTGCTTTTTTAAGGTATGAACTTTTGGCTAATCATGTAAACAGTTATTCGTGTTAAGGATGTTAATTTGTCTTGGCTCATATTATATTCTTATTTCAGGTGTTGTTATGTTGGCTTAATTAATGTAAAAACAATTGTTACGTTAACATATATTCGGTGTTTTTTTTGGCTCATGCTGTCTATCTGTTATCTGTGTGACGGCGTCTGTTCATGTCGTCCCCTGCGTAGCCTATAGCTATCTCTATCTTCATCCCATTCATGTAGTGCGTAGGATAGTTAAATCCTTTGTAATGTAAATTAACCAGATCTACCTATGTTAATATCTATATATATATATGCGATTGAATAGCGTTACAGTTCTTTGTATGCCTTATTTGGTATTGTACTTGCTGTAATTCTATGGAAATTTCGATATAATCGTTAAGCTGTTATATCTCTCTTAACTCTTAGTGTTGTCGCGCCAATATATCTCCCATTCGCGAATTGCTCTCACATCATATGTCTTCCACATCGTGCTATCAGTATTTTGTGATGTCGTCATGTTAGCTTCTGATTAACTGTGAAAAACACCCTCTTTACACATAATCACTATCTCTCTTTCTCTGTTGTCCTAAATATTAGTGTATATATTGAATCATTCATCGTACAATCGTTAGGGTTGAAGGATACGAATAAATCTTTGTTAAATATTACTATGTTAATGCAAAAAAAACATATTACTATGTTAAAGACATGCATGAAAAAAGGTGAATATGTTAACGTTTTTTATGCTATGTGTTACGTTACTTACTGCTGTTAAGTAGGAAAATTTGTTAATGTTACTGTATTATAATAATATATATATAATACATATATATAATATATATATATATAATATAATAATATATATATATATATATATATATAATATAATATATAAGTATAATATAACATATATATATATCATAGTATATAAAATGTCTACCACAAAAGTCTCTTAAGTGTTACAAATTAAAAATATTTATAAGTTTGAAAATTTTTGCTTTACTGCGTTTACTGCTTTAGGTTCCATAAAAAGCATGTTTTTCATGAAAATTTCACAGCCATTTTAGTAGTGCCAATGTTTTGTAAAAGCTGTTTTTTCAAAAAACAAAAAGTCCTCCCCATCAGACAATGTTTTTCCAAAAAATTTGTATTTAATACATGAAAAATTATAAATCTTATCCTTCGACATGAAAAATTTAAACTTTAACTTTAACTTTACTCTCCAACTTTAACTTTAACTCTAACTTAACTTTAACTTACTTTGTTAATGAAACAGCTTTTCTATAATAAAAATACCTCAGTTTGAAAAAAAATATATAAACCTATGCTGTATACGACCTCTAACCTAAACATACCCACATACCACACATACACATATACACATGATACACAGTACACATACACATAACACACTTGTATATAGTGGACTTGATATCACATACAATTAAAACAAGTGGAGGCAAGTTTGACTTGAATATCTCAGTTGAACAGTCACCGCAACATATGTATACCATTGTGTATGACTAAGAGAGTACCACTTAAGTCTCTCGTGTTAAGTTTCATTATTGTACAACATGGCTGTTGCTACATATATTTATGCAACATGGGGCTGTTAATAGAGCGTAAGTCTATGTATTATTAACTATATCCTTTTAAATTTCATTTAAAAGGGTAAAACTACCCCACAATTTTGGGTTCGGCCCCCATCTCAATTGGTGTCCCTAGACACCCTTGAGTTATTGAAACTATGTATTCAATTCCACTAACATACGAAGACATATAAAACACTACTAATATTATGTATAAGCACACTATTACTAAAATCGCACCCGCACCCGAGCCCTGCACCGTGCATTACCGATAGCTCAATACTCATTTGTATCTATCTACGAAACTTCTCATTCCTTCCATTATCTTTTCTTCTGTCTTGTACTCTGTTATTTTTCTTCTTTTTTTCCAGCTGAGGACCCATCAAGGGATCCTCGAACTCATTTTGGTTACGACACCCCAAAATCCGGAATCTATGTCTTTGAAACATATATAAACATTCTCAATTGACTCAGTATGCAACTGGAGCAGAATTCCAGTCGGACTCCGCCATCACAAACTCCGGCTCCGCCATGTGCTCCTCAGTTGAACTTCTTCTTCTCTTTCTCCTCCTCCTCCTCCTTCTTCTTCTTCTTCTTCTCTTTCCTTTTTTTCTACTTCTTCTTCTTCTTCTCTTCTCTTCTTCTCTTCTGCTTCTTCTTCTTCTTCTTCTCTTCTTCTTCTCTTCTTCTTCTTCTTTCTTAATCCCATCCTCCTTCTTTTTTCCTAGTAACAAAGATGATCATCAAACTGAGCATCAAAGTTGAGGCATCAAAGCTGAGCATCAAGTTAGGCATCAAAAATATGCGAGTGCTTGGTGTGTGTGTGCGCGCTGTGGTGTGTGAGTGTTAAGGTGTATGGTGATGTAAGTGTCTATGGGTGAGTGTAAGTGTCTATGGTGTGTGTATGTGTGTATTTAAGTGTCATAGTGGTGGTGTTGTAGGTAGGTGTAGGTATGAGCTAGGGTGGGTGTATGTATCCATGGCGGGGTTGGTGAGGGTGAGGGTTGTTGAGGGTGGGTATGTGCGTATATAGGACAGGTGTATGTGTTCTAGTATGTGTGCATGTGTCATGTTCTAGGTGTGTGTGTAGGCATAGGTTGAGCATTAAGTGCTATGCTGGGTGTATTGTGTGTGTATAAAGTACTAGCGGTGTGCGTGTTGTATAAGTATCCTAGCGGGTTGTGATGTATACGATCCGTTGTGTGTAGTGTAGGTGTGAGCGTAAGTGTCTATGGGTGGGTGTATGTGTGTATAAGTAGCCTAGCGGGTGTGCGTGTGTGTATAAGTAGCCTAGCTGGTGTGTGTGTATACGTATCCGTGTGTATGTGTCTTAGGAGGTATGAGTTAGACAGTTACATACAGGAAAACTTCAATTAGGGCAGGTTACCTAAGTACATAACATCCTGCACCTTCAACAACCATAGTAGCCAGTTTGAAGAGAATATCTTAACTTGAAAGCTTTGAAAAACCAAAAAATATATATGAGCACCGCAGCACCGGTGCAAAAGACCTTAAGGAAAGCTTTGATCCACTCGGTAATGCCAGAAATCAACTCTGCATACCTCGAAGCATAGAGGTAGACACCAAGTTCAACTCTCTAGCTCGAAAATAGGAAAGTTGAATACATACACTAGAAAAAGGGGGGTAGGGGTACAAACTCATAGAAGGAAGGAACCATCCTAACAACTTCTAATACACACCAATCGAGTCCTCATACCTCAAAACATAGGGGTAGACATAATATCAAGTGTATTCTATGATGTAGGTCACGCTTGCTAGAAGTGCTAGAAAAGGGATTGGATACTAACTCGTAGAAGGAAGCATCCTAACCCCCTTCTAATATACACCAATCGACTTCACATACCTTATATCATAGGGTAGGCATTAATATTGGATGTATTCTAGGATGTAGGACGTGTCGTGCTAGAAGCTAGAACCAGCTGGATCAACTGAAACCCTCAAAAATGAGTTCAACACCATTGAAAACATATATGTCGACACCTCATTTGTCCTAATATGTAGCTGGAGCCAGAATTCCATTCTGGCACTTAAATCACCAGCTCCGGCTCCGGCCCATATGATTCGCAATTATTAACATAGCCATTCTATTTCAATTATTATATTCATACACTCACAAATTCAGCTTCTAAGTCCATTGTTTAGTTTTTGGGGCGGCGGGCTACCCCCCACCCCCCTAGACTAGCGGCTTGAAACAGTGATGCAACAATGTTGCAACATATAAAGAAGGCTTGCCAAGTTTGAAGAGGATACGATGTCTCTAACACTTCTTTTGCTAAGATGTGACATTTGGTGTCGATTCTTGACCCTTAAATGACCCCCCGGCTGGGCCATGGGACTCTTGGCGTCGGGAAAAGTAAACTACGAATCTCATTTTTGAGAACATTCTACCCCGTTTGACACCGTCATATAGGTTTTGACGAAGGTAAGACCCTCATACGAAAAACGCATTGGTGCGTTCTAAAACCCGCAACGGCTGAAACGCCGCGCTCGGCAATAGCGGCCATCAACTCGGCATACCTCAAAACATACTAGACAACACCGAGCTCGGCTTCGTAACTCCAGAAACAAAAATGTTTACATGTGCATAGAAAAGGAAGGTAGGGGTAATATCAATACTAACTCTTGTTAGGTGAACGATTCCGTCGTAACCACAGAAAAAATCGATTCAGCGAGTGTCGGATTATGTATAATCGATACCATATCGGGTATATTCCGTCACATACGATATTATCGCACTAGAGTTAGGAAAGGGGGTTGGGGTATAAACTCGTAGAAGGAACCAAC